>JAJPUD010007722.1:49817-95449 GCA_023553655.1 Myrmecobius fasciatus
CACACACACACACACACACACACACACACACACACACACACACACACTGCCATAAATATTTAGGCATATTTGGGACTTTCTTTATTGTCAGTGATTTCAGAAACGAGATTGGTTCAGGGCCAGAGTAAGAATACTCACACAAGTTTCTTTAAATCAGAGCTTTATTTCATCAAAGTTGTGGGCCAAATAACTCAGGGAACTAACTGGCAATTAGGGTCAAGAGGAACAAAGCTTTTATATCAAAATTTTGGCTCTCATGTATGGAATACTAAGTCTGCTTAAAAACAATCTTTTTAAAAAAATTTTTTTCAAACAGTATCTTAGCCACAGGGTCTGTTCAAAACACAGTCAAAACAGTTACTAGGGTGCAAGTGTTCTTTTGGGGATCAGTGATTTTAGAAAATGTTTATGTTAGTAATTTTCATAAGATACTCTAGGGCAAAGGATTAGGATCCAACTCATTCTCTACAGAGTTGGGTCAAAGGATATGAACATTTAGCCATTTTATTTGCATAATTTCAAATTGTTTGCCAAAATAGTCATGGCACTTCAGACTCCATCAACAATGCATTCATATGTCTGGCTTTTCACAACCCTTCTGAAATTAACAATTTCTCCTTTTGTCAAAACTCAAAACATTAACACGTGAGACACAGAATATTTTCTATATAAAAAGAAAGAGCTATTGAATTTTTAGGTTTGATGTTTAAAAAAATTGAGATATAATTTTTGGGTAATCATGTTAACAATAATTAATAAAATGAGTCTGTGACATTCTCCCCTCATATACTTTTGGAAAAGTTGGTGTTTCTAAGAGTGGCAATTAATTCTGAATGGTAAATAAGTAATGAGAAAGAATGAATATTATAATGAGAGATGGACCTTCATGTCATTTACTTCCAAATCATGGCCAACTTCAGGCAATTTAACACAATGGGAAGGAATTCACCCTGATTAGATGTTTAGAGGAGAGTGTGTGGATAAATTTTTGGCAGAGGTAATATACCTCAAATATATTCAAACAAGGGATCTCTCCCATGATTGATCATCATCTCTCGAAGGGCTAGTATCACCTAAGAGATGGAAGAGAAATCTAAGAACTGGCAGCCCCTTGAGATGATCTAAGATGGCAGGCATTTTGTTGTTCAGGTAGCTGGTAGACACCCAACCTGGGACCAAGAAATTACTGTACCATGCCTCTGGCTCTTCTAAAGCCCCTGTTAACAGAAATTTCTTATTGTAAATCTCATTAGAATGTTTAAGTTCTGTAACTAGCCAGCCTTTCTTTCCTCTCTGCATGGTTTATCACACAATAACCTCATAATGTTAAATGTAGGAAATAAGACAGAAAGGAGATTTTGCTCAGCATTTTCTTCAGCCTACTATGTGCTGGGCCCTGGCCTACCATGTGCCTAGCCCTCTACTTATCCCTAGAGATAGAGACAAAAGTCAAACAATGTGGGCTCTCAAGAAAGTTAGTCTAGCCCCTGGAGACAACATGGATACAATAGTTACACGCAAAATAGACACAAGGGGATTTTTAGGGTTGAGTTTCTTAACTTGGGCTCTGGAGACTTGGATCAATGCAATTGCTTACTTTTGAAATCCTAATAATCTTTTTTTTTTTTTTTTTTTTTGCATTTAAACACATTGAAGCACTTTTGCATTTAAACACTTTAGTCTGAGACGAGGTTCATGACACACAAAAAGGTAGGATCCCATTTTAGAAAAAAGGTAGGAGTTCATCAAATAAGTACCTACTATGTGCATGAGGTCTTGCACTAGGTGATGGCAAAGCAGAAAAGCAAGAGCCAGCCCCTGGCTATTCGGGAAGACAACTTGAACTATGTACAAACAAGCTGCCCAGAGGCTGAGGAAAGTGACAGAGGGAAGGCGAAATTAAGAGGGAGTAGGGAGGCTTCCGTGGCAGGTGGGACCCCGCTGGGATTGGAGGGAAGTCTCGGGGAGCAGCCTGGGAGGGAGAGCTTTCAGGAAGTCTGTGCTGCACTTGGGGGTGGTTTGGCGGCAGGGAGGCTGTGGGATCTGGTGGGAAGGACTGAGAAAGCCTCGGATCCCATGGGAGTGGGCTCGCCAGGGTAGGGGGGGTGGGCAGTGACGTGGGAGTGGGGAAGCTTCTTCCAAACCCTCCAGACGTCATCTGAGCGATCTGGCCTGAGTCAGCATTGCCAGAGTAGTTATCGGATTTTCCACCAAGACCTCAGCCAGACATGCCGGCTGGCCTCCAGGGAGGGAAGTCCAAAGACCCAGCTCCCAGGCTGAGGGGACCTTTCTTAATTTCTTTTCTTTTTTTAAAAGAATGAGAATGTTATGTTGTGGTCCACACTCAGAACCCACAAGTCTCTCT
This sequence comes from Myrmecobius fasciatus, assembly GCA_023553655.1. NCBI lineage: Eukaryota > Metazoa > Chordata > Mammalia > Dasyuromorphia > Myrmecobiidae > Myrmecobius > Myrmecobius fasciatus. The sequence goes on from JAJPUD010007722.1 coordinate 52,183, forward strand.
CTGGGTATAGTTTGCTTTCTTCATCATTGAACAATTGGAACTGGTCTGAATCATCTGAATGTTGGAAAGAGTCACATTCATCAGAATTGATCATCATATAGTCTTGTTGCCATGTACAATGATCTCCTGGTTCTGCTCATTTCACTTAGCATCCGTTCATGTAGGTTTCTCCAGGCCTCTCTGAAATCATCCTGCTGGTTTTTTCTTACAGAACAATAATATTCCATAATTTAGACCATAATTTATTCAGCCATTCTCCAATTGATGGGCATCCATTCAGTTTCCAGTTTCTAGCCGCTACAAAAAGGGCTGCCACAAACATTCTTGCACATGAGGGTCCCTTTCCCTCCTTTAAGATCTCTTTGGGATATAGGCCCAGTAGAGACACTGCTGGGTGAAAGGGTATGCACAGTTTGATAACTTTTTGAGCATATTTCCAAATTGCTCTCCAGAATGGCTGGATCCGTTCACAATTCCACCAACAATGTATTAGTGTCCCAGTTTTCCCATATCCCCTCCATCATTCATCATTACCTTTTCCTGTCATTTTAGCCAATCTGACGGGTGTGTAGTGGTACCTCAGAGTTGTCTTAATTTACATTTCTCTGATCAATTGTGATTTTAATTTCTTCATCTGAAAATTGTTCATATCCTTTGACCATTTATCAATTGGAGAATGGCTTGAATTCTTATAAATTTGAGTCAATTCTCTATATATTTTAGAAATGAGGCCTTTATTGGAACCCTTAAATGTAAAGATGATTTCCCAGTTTATTGCTTCCTTTCTGATCTTGTCTGCATTAGTTTTGTTTGTACAAAAATTTTTTAGCTTAATATAGTCAAAATGATCTATCTGGTGTTCATATAAGAGTTCCAGTTCTTTGACATAAATTCTTTCCTTCTCCACAGATCTGAGAGGTAGACTATACTTATTCTAATTTGCTTATAATATCACTCTTTATGTCTAAATCAGGAACCCATTTAGATCTTATCTTGGTATTCGGTGTTAGGTGTGGGTCAAACCCTAATTTCTTCCACACTAGTTTCCAATTTTCCCAGCAGTTTTTTTCGAATAGTGAGTTCCTATCCCAGAAGCTGGGGTCTTTGGGTTTTCAAATACTAAATTGCTAAAGTTATTGCCTAGATTGTCCTGTGATTCTATCCTATGCCACTGATCGACTGCTCTATTTCTTAGCCAGTACCAAACGGTTTTGATGACCACTGCTTTATAATATAGTTTTAGATCTGGTACAGCGAGGCCACCTTCATCTGCCTTTTTTTCATTAATTCCCTTGAAATCCTTGACCTTTTGTTCTTCCAGATGAACTTTGCTACTATTTTTTCTAGATCTGTAAGATAATTTATTGGGAGTTTGATTGGTATGGCATTAAATAAGTAGATTAGTTTGGGTAGTATTGTCATTTTTATTATATTCGCTCGGCCTACCCATGAGCACTTGATGTTTTTCCAATTGATTAGATCAGACTTTATTTGTGTGGAAAGTGTTTTGTAGTTTAGTTCCTATAGTTTCCGACTTTCCCTTGGCAGGCAGAGTCTGTGGGAACCTTTCTAGGCGAGTCCGCGGTGTGGCAGGGACCTGGCAGCAGGTGCTCCCCAAGTTTCTGAGTTCGTCGTCTCCTCTCACGCCTTGCCCTCCTCGGTCACGACTCCACTGGGGGACTCTCCAACCTGGTCTCTAGGGTTTCCATCCACTTCTTCCCCAAGGTCTCCCCCCCATAGAAGGCGGTCGCCCCCACGAGACCATGGGATGCGCAAGAACCACCCCAGACTCAGGATTACACTTCCCAGAAGAACTTGCGGCAATGCTGTGGGACTGGAAGGGGGTGCAGCAGAGGGGCCGCCCCTCCTTGGAACGGAGCAGTCGCTCAGTCTGGGGCGAGAAGCGTTCGCGCACGCGCACTACGTCTCCCTGGCCTGCGGGAGCCACGCCCCACGGGAGGGGACGCGTCTGTTGGACAACCCCGGGGCGGGGCCAGAGCTCCTCCGGTCCCGCCCCCGGACACGTGGTTATGGTTCCTTTTTCCTCCCCAGCTCCGCCCCCGAGTTGTGGCTACTCTCAGGAGAGGAGCCCTGCGTGGCCGGGGAGCCCCAGGGGAGCGAGCCGGTAGCCGGACCCCAGCGCCCCTCCCTCTGCGTGGGGCGTCTCCGTGGCGCCTCGGCCTCTCGGGAGCCCAGCTCTGTCTACTCCCGGAGTGATGGGGGATGGCCCCGGGCGAAACCCAATCTCCTCCGTGACCTTCCATGACGTGGCCGTGACCTTCAGCTCGGGGGAGTGGGGGCGCTTGGCCGCCTCCCAGAAGGAGCTGTACCGGGAGGTGATGCTGGAGAACTACAGGCACCTGGCCAGCCTGGGTGAGGAGGGGGCGGGCTGTCGTGGGGGCGGGGCCTCCTCTTCCCTCCTCCCGGTATTCTCAGGTGAAATGCCTGCCCGGTTGAGGAGGGGGCGGCCCCCACACATGGGGGGGCGCCGCTCCCAGGATCTGCTGTCCTACCCCCCCCGGTGCCGCTTCGGACCCCAGGGTCTCGTGTCCCCGAGCCCCCGTAAAGCTGCTTTGTAATATCTCTCTTGGCCTGTTGTGCACACTGATCATTGCACAGGGTCTCTCCCTGGGACCGTGCAACTTCCAGAGGAGGTTTTGTATCCCTGAGATGTAGCATACAGTAGGCGTTTAACGGTTGCTTGAGGAGTCATTGATTAAAGCCAATATTGGCAGCTACATGGATGAGGGCTCCGATATCTGAATATTGTTGGGGTTTTCCGTGCCTGGGGCCCTTGTGAGCTGGGCTCCCCTGATTCTGTTCTATTCCTTCTCGCAATTCTTCCTATCCGTCGTATCTACCTGACGGAGCTTGACGTGATCAGGCTGCAGTTTACTCAGTCATTGCCCGATTGAGGGGTACACCTTGTTTCCCCTCTCTTTGGTATAAGATAAATTACTGCTAGATATGTTTTTCCTTATATAGAATTTCCTTTTTCTTGGAATTGTGGGGGGGACATCTGCTTGGGCTTAGGGGATATGGGCCCCCTGGGTGACCCAGAAGTCCCTGGGCTCCTCTCTGTGAGCAGCTTGCCACTAGGCATCCTTCTGAGGGCTGATCTGCTATCGTGGGAGGCTACCCTGGAGCTCAGAGAGACTTCCTGTCCACAATAATTTTCCATATCCAATGAACAGGACTTGTGATTTCCAAGCCAGATGTGATCTGCCAGTTGGAGAGAGGGGAATGTCCTTGGAAACCAGAGGGAGATGTCCCTCAGAGCAGCCCTGCAGGTGAGTGAATAAAACAAACCATGGGGGCAGCTAGGTGGCCCTGAGTCAGGAGGATCTGAGTTCAAATCTGGCCCCAGACTCGGGACACTTACTAGCAGTGTGACTCTGGGCAAGTCACTTAACTCCGATTGCCCCCTCCCAGCCCCCAAAAGAAGAAGAAACCTGGGCCCATGACTCCCCAGTAGCCAGCTGCTCCCTTAGCCATCTAAAAGCCTGGAGAGGCCTCAAGGTAGATTTGAAGCAAAAACCTACTTGACAAAGAAGCTTGAGAGAGGAGAGAAATCAGAGGCGAATCAGAACTCCCACAGGAGGTACACAATTCTTGGGTGTGTGAATTATCACAAGAAGTCCAACACTGAAAATGCAAGTTGGAGTAAACAAGAAACAAACTTGGGCACCATTAATATAACAAATGACAGAACGGTTACATTAAGGGAGGGGACTGGATCTCTGGCTTGTCTGAAAAGCTGCTAATCCATAGGGCTGCATAAAGTTCCTGCTTATTGACTCCACTGCTTTACAGGACTTTATCTGCTTCTTCTCAGATGTAAACTCTAGTTCATCTTTCCTTTTTTGGAGATCAGTGACATCACAGGCAGGGCTCTAATTGGCAAGTGAATTGGACCTATGGGAGACTTTGTAGCTCAAAGCCCTCAAAGTTAAGAAGACAGAATGGCCTGGTATGCAGGAGATGACCTTGATCTTGGATGTCTAAGAGCTCCACAGTGCCTTCTTGAGCAACTTTCATGGCCATTGGAACTAATTGTTTTCTTCATGTGCTTGGGGATAAACATCCCCTTAACAGTGATGGGTCCCCTGAGCCCGTTTGAGTTTTTCTACCTCACTGGTTCCACCAGGGTGTGGCTGCTGCATCTGCTGTAGCTTGTTAGAGCCACATGTGACAGCTGGACAATCCTGAAAAGGGCTTGGTAAACCTCATTGGAGGTGCTGATCCTCCTTGAACACTACACTCCCTGTTACAAAAGGATAAAAATACTAAAGATGCAGATCACTTACAAATTACACGTGTAAATTCATGTATATGAATGGAATAAAACTTTATTTTAAAATATAAAAACCATTCCTAGCTTGAGGCCATATAAAAATACTGGGCCAAATTTGGCCCTCAGGCTGTAGTTTGCTATCTCTGAACTGGACATTCCGTTTTCTAAATCTAAAAATTTCACTAGCTATCCCCCAGTACTGAAATTCTTTCCCTCTTTCACCTCCTAGATTCTCTTGTCCAAGAGAAGAGGCTAAAGTCCCACCTTCAAGAAGCCTTTCCCCATCCCCTGTAAGGCTAGTGCCTTCTCTCTGGATTTTTTTTTCCATATTACTCTTTCTAGATCTTGTTTGTACATAGTTATTGTCACGGTTTTCCCCCATAAGGCTGTGGGCTCCTCTAAAGCAGAGATTATTTTTGCCTTATGTTTCACCAGTGCTAAGCATTCCACTTAGCGCATAAAACGTCCCCAGTAAGTGCTTGTTGTCTGATGCAGTGCAAGTATTTTCTCATTTTCCTGAACTGGTGATCATACCATTTATTTAAATATGCCCACATATAGGAAATTCACTCCCATATGATTGAAATGAATAAAAGGACATGGCAGAATAGGGTGGTAAAATGAGCACCGAGTTGGAATAGTTTTGAGTCCCGCATCTATTGTGGATTGATTATATGAAATCATATAGGTCAGTTAACCTGTCTTGGTCTTAGTTTCCTCATCTGTAAAACGAGTATTAGATTAGATGAGCTTAGGTTTCTTGTGCTCTACAGTGCTCACTAGTAACATGAATTTTTAAAAATAAATTATTTCCTCAATTACATGCAAAGACAACTTGTGTGTACACACACCCATTTTTTTCCCTCTTCCCTCAACTCTTGTCTAAGCAATTTAATACAGGTTTTAGATGTACAGTCTTGTAAATCATAATTCCATATTACTCATGAAGGCCACAGCCAAAAGAAACAAGTGATATGATGTACTTCCATCTGCATTCAGATTCTATTTAGTTCTTTCTCTGGATGTGGATAGCATTTTTTCCATCCCAAATCTTTTGGAATTCTCTTAAATCATTGTATTACTGAAAAAAAGCTAAGGATTCAGTTGATCATTGTACAACATTACTATTACTATGTACAACGTCCTGCTTATACTCACTTCACTTGGCTTCAGTTCATAAAGTCCTCCCGAGTTCTTCTGAAAGCATCCTGCTTGTCATTTCTCATAGCACAAGCTTATTCCATCACAGTTTTGTCATAGCTTGTTCAGCCATTCTCAAGTAAATGGCCATCTCATTATAACTCATTCTATCAGAGACTAAGTGGAAAGCAGACTTCCTAGAGCTTTTGCAAAGTTGTCCTCACTACTTCTTGGGACCTGGACAAATATGCTTTTTGCAGAGAAGCAGTGTAATGTAGTAGAATAAATCTTGGTTCTACGCCTAGCTTTGATACATATTGAGTAACCTTGAGCAAGTCAATACATCATTTTTAGCCTTAGTTTCTTTGGAAAAAGAATAATGGACTGACCTCCCTCTCTCCCTCCTTCCCTCCCAAAATGGATACAAGAATCAGTGCTAAGGCTTTTTAGGAATTGTGAATAGCTATAAAAACCCAAGATAATATTGGCTTTATTTGGTCATATACATCAAACTTTTTTTCTTCACAGAAGAGATAGAAGGCAGATCAAAAGCAGAAATTATCCTTCTTCCTGAAGGGGAAACAGGGTTATTAAACTTTTAAAAAAATCTTTCAGATTTAGAGGTGATACTTGAAACCAAGGAGTCAAATCCAAAGCTTAGCTTTCCTATGGACAAACCATCTCTGGAAAGAACCAAAAGGAAACTTCCTTATGTCACCAAGTTGGGAGAAACTTCAGAATGTGAGGTTGAATTAAAGAAACAGCAGAGATATGAGGATACACATTCTGGGTAAGTTTAAAAAAGTCACCCATTAAAAACCCAATAATGTGGGAGACCATGAATAGTAAATAATGAAAACTGAACCAACCATTTTGGAGAACAAACAGGAATTGTATTCAAAGAGTTATAAAACTCTATGTACCCTTTGATCCAGTTATACCACTGTCAGTCTGTTTCCCCAAGATAATCAACGAATTACTATGTTCTAAAATATTTATAGCATCTCTGTGGTGGCTAAGAACTGGAAATCGTGGGCATGCTTATCAACTGAGGAATGACAAACTGTGCTGTAAGAACAGTGAACTAGTTGATGTTATAGAAACTTAAGACTTGCATGAAATAATCAAAAGTGAAATGAACAGAACCAAGAGAATGTTTATAAACAACCATATTTTTATTTTTCCAAATACATGCAAAGAGTTTTCAACATTCATCTTTGCAAACTCCTGTGTTCCAAATTCCACCTCCCCCTATCCCTAGACAGTGAGCAATCCAATTTGTTACATGTGAATTTTTTTTTAGACATTTCTATATTTATTATGCTATTCCAGAAAAATCGGCTCAAAAGAGAAAAGACGGGGAAAAACCAAGCAAACATAAGACGTCGAAAGTATTATGGTTTGATTCAATCTCCACACTTCTCTCTAGATGTGGATGGCTCTTTCCATCGAAAGTCTATTGCAATTGCCTTGAATTACCTCATTGTTGGAAAGAGCCCAGTCCATCACAATTGATCATAGTCTTTTTGCTGTGTACAATGTTCTCAATTCTTCTCACTTCAATTAGCATCAGATCCTATAAGTCTCTTCAGGCCTCTCTGAAATCCCCTGATTGTTTCTCATAGAACAGCAACATTTCATTACATTCATATATACGTAAGTAACTTACTTAGGCATCCATTCAGTTTCCAGTTCCTTGTCACTACAAAAAGGGCTGCTACAAACCATTTTACAGCAGCCATTGTTTTTTCTTTTTTCTTTTCTTTTCTTTTTTTTGAGGTAATTGGAGTTAAGTGACTTGCCCAGGGTCACACAGCTAGGAAGTGTTAACTGTCTGAAACCACATTTGAACTCACGTCCTCCTGACTTCAGGGCTGGTGCTCTATCCACTGTGCCACCTAGCTGCCCCAGAAGCCATATTTTTTTAAAGAAAAACTGAACAATTGTTATTTTGAGCATTATGGGTACTCAGCTACAAAGAAGAATGCTGTCTGCTTCCAAAGAAAGAACTGACAAAAAAAAAAAAAAAAAGTAAAATGAGTATGGTGTCTGTGTGTGTGTGTGTGTGTGTGTGTGTGTGTGTGTAAAATGGTAGCCTTTTCTGATGCAGGGGGTAGAGAGAGGGAGTGAAAGTTTGGAACTTACAATGTAACAAAAAAAAAATAAATAAATGGTAGAATCTTGAGTCAAGGGCCAATCATTTTTCCCTAGTAGAGTGTATTTTATAAGAGGATCTTGGTAAAAATGATACCTAGAAAGTTTCAGAGTCTGTTCAGAGGTCTCTGGAGCTACAGCAGAATCTCTTCCAAGTTATTTTCTACAATAGTGCATGTGTGAAATTATTAAGATTCAAACCCCAACTAAATATTACAGGATACATACTTAATACTTATGTGATGAGAAAACTTAACTACATTTCAACCTTTACTTCCCTTTACAGAATTCATACTGGAGAGAAATCTTACAAATGTAACGAATGTGGGAAGACCTTCTACCAGAGCTCACAACTTATTGTACATTATAAGATTCATTCTGGAGAGAAACCTTATGAATGTAACGAATGTGGAAAGGCCTTCAAACAGATCACAGAGCTTACTCTGCATCAGAGGTTTCATACTGGACAAAAACATTATGAATGTAATGAATGTGGAAAGGTCTTCAACCGGATGACAGATCTTATTCTACATCAAAGAATTCACACTGGAGAAAAACCTTATAAATGTAAGGAATGTGGGAAGGCTTTTCGAGGGACCTCACAACTTACTCTGCATCAGAGAATCCATACTGGAGAGAAGCCTTATGAATGTCTTGAGTGTGGGAAGGCTTTCACCCAAAATTCACAGCTTACTCGGCATCAGAGGATTCATACTGGAGAGAAACCTTATGAATGTCATGAATGTGGAAAAGCCTTTCCTTGGATAACACATCTTACATCGCATCAGCAAATTCACACTGGAGAGAAACCTTACAAATGTAAGGAATGTGGGAAGGCTTTTCGAAGGAGCACAGGACTTATGGATCATCGGAGAATTCACACTGGAGAGAAACCTTTTGAATGTCATGAATGTGGAAAAGCCTTCAGACGGAGCACAGGACTCACTGATCACCAGAGAATTCACACTGGGAAAAAACCTTATAAATGTAATGAATGTGGAAAGGCTTTCAACCGGATTCCAGATCTTATTCGACATCAGAGAATTCATACTGGAGAAAAACCCTTTGAATGTCACGAATGTAGGAAGGCCTTCTCACAAATCACAGATCTTACTCGACACCAGAGAATTCACACTGGTGAGAAACCTTATGAATGTAATGACTGTGGGAAGGCTTTCCATGGAAGTTCTCAACTAACTAGGCATCAGAGAGTTCATGCTGGAGAGAAACTTTATGAATCCAAGGTCTATAAAAAGGTGTTTCATGAGAATGAACTATTTACCATACGTCACAGAATTCATAATGGAGAAAAACTTCAAAAATGCCACAAATGTTGCAAGACCTCCAATCAAAACTTAGAACTTATTTTGCATCAGAGAATTCATAATGAAGACAAACCTTATGAATGCAGTGAATGTAGGAATGCTTTTAGTCACTTCACAATATTTACTCACCAGAGAATTCATCCTGGAGAGAAACTTTTTGAATGTAATGACTGTGGGAAGGCCGTTATACGTATCACAGATTTTACTAAACACCAAGTTCATGCTGGAGAAAAATCTTATGAATGTAATGACTGTACATTATGTGGCAATTCACAGCTTTGACATCAGAGAGTTCACACTGGGGAAAGAATGAGAGAAAGATCTTTGTCAGAGCACACAACTTATCACCTAATTCCTACTAAATAATAGTCTGATTGGCAAAGCCTTAAGAAAATGGACAAGATTTTATCCAGAGCATTCACTGAAATTGAAAGAAACTGAACTGAAGAGAAAACCTATTGGTGAAAGGACTCCATGTACAACTTTCCACAATAGCTTTTCTTTCTCTCCTTAAGTTCCCAACCACTCCCCCCTCCTCATATCTCACATTGAGACTTATTGTTCATTGAAATATTGTGATCTGATGAGAGCTTCTTCTTCCAAACTTCCTTTTAACATTCTCAGTCAATATCTGCTTTCTTCTAGTCTGAGGAAGGATCATCCTTTTTTGAAATTGTAAACTTCTGCATTATTACTTTATCCAGTCCCTTTCTGCCTATTTAAGTCCTAACTTGAGCATCCATTTCCTCATTTATGCATCTTTAATTTATCTACCTCCATTAGTTTCTTTTTAGTTTCCTCAACATGCTTAGGCTTCGCCAGTACTCTCCTTCCACATTGGTCACTTCCCCATAAGGGCTATGTCTAGCTTTCCTTCCCTGAATCTTTAGATGTATAGACCTTTTTCCCTGGAAAGTTTCAGATATTTCATGTTTTCCTTTATTCCTTTCCTTTTCATTCAGTATGTAATGCCATTGTACATCTCCTTCTGCCTTTACTACCCTTCCCCCCTTTTATTCCCTTTTCAGAACTCAGGTTTTTTTTCCCCTTTCATATCTTTTAAGTTTACTTTTTCCTCTTCTTTAGGGTTTGTCCTTTTTCAACCCTTTAAATTGAGTGTTACCAATGGTTTTGTCCTTGGCCTTCTCCCCCTTCCTCTCTCCCCTTATTTTGAGAATCTTTTTTTTTTTAAACCCTAATAGAAAAACTAAGATGAGATTTACCTTCTGTTCTTATAACTTCACAGAAGTTGTAAGAGTGGAAAAAGGAACGACTGTTGAATTTTAGCAATAGTAAGTTTCATTCTATGAAATAGCCACCTTTACTTATAGAAAATATTTTGGTAGAACCAGGAAAAGTATACAGTGACTGCAATAATGTAAATAAAAAGAAGAAAAATTCATTAAATCTTAAATTTGTACAATTATAATGACCAAGCTTGGCTTGTTTAAAAAAGAAAAAGAAAGAAAGAAAATGCACTTCATTTTCTTCTATGAAACAATTCTATAAACTGATAGAAGAGATGGTTTTCTGGGAGAGAGAGGGAGAGAGAAAGGATCTATCAAGGGGGGAAAAAGGTGATGTAAGAATTAAAAAAAAAAAAACAAAAAAAACACTAAAACACTTCCTAGAAACCAGAAGTGATTAAAAAGAACAACTTGATAGCTTCAATTTTGTCTTTAGCGGTGTCTCTCTTCATTAGTTTTTTTGTTAAACATTTGTCAAGCATGTACTATGTGCCAGGCACTGTGCTTGGTACTGGGAGGAAATTAGTAATATTATGGAGGATGATTTGAAGAAGGAAAAAATTGGAGTCGTGGGCCCCCTCGGGAAGTGCTTTCAGGAGTCCTGATGAGAGAGATCAAATAAAGACAGCTGTCTCTAAAAGCAAGCATAGTTTCATGAATAGACCAGGTCATCATCTTCCTATCCTACCTACCCTCCACCTCCCACACAAAAAGACTGGTCAATGCTTTAAACTTTATTACAATATTTTAAGTTTTTTATGCTTGCTAAACTAGATGACAAAATATATTTGATAATTGTGTATTTGGGTGGCTTGAAGCTGGTGAATGACAATCTAGTCATTCATTGGTCACTGGGAGACTTACAGGGAGACTCCTGGTGGAAGGTCCTTGGGATCTGTTAGCTTTAGCTTTTTATTGAAAGCATTTTTCCTTAAGTGATGCGGATCAACGCATAGGTAGCATTCAAGAGAAATAAACACAGGACCCAAAGCTTAGGGGGAGGGGGTGATATGGATCAACTCATGGATTGAATGAGTCAAGATCCAGAAAGACCTTGAAAAGGGGGAACACTGGTCCAAATCTCATGAGGAGAGATCTAATAGATACATGTGAGTTAAAAATACCTTCTTTGATACCCCTGAAATTGGCTGTCCAGCTTGTGCTTGAAAACTTCCAATGAGATCCTTCTACATTCAACATCCAGTTTGCCTTCTCATAATTTCCATCAGTTGATCTAATTAGCCTCTCTAAGGCTTAAACATGATTCTTTTACATTATGATGCTGCAGGTTCTCCAAGTCAAAGTTTCATTTTGCAAAAGCTAGATGGGCCAAATAGCATGGATTTAATTAGCAATTAAGATTGGGGGGAGCTTATAAACTATAATTCTATAAATCTTAGAAATGCTAAAATAGCTAAAAAACAATCTTTTAAGTGTACAATCAGTAAAGGCTTATACGCTGGGTTTTGAAGATAATCCTTAGAATATATCTAGGAAACCAGAGTATCTTTTGGAGACCTATAGCTGAGGGGATATAATTTTACACCATGACTTTTATCTGTATTATACCAAATGGGGAGAGATAAAACAACAACAACAAATAATCCAAAAAAAATTATACTGACAAGGGGGATAAGTAGTATACTATAGGTGAAGTATGTAAGTTTGAGGATACTAAGGGCAGTTTGGCTATATATACACACATATACACAAACAGAAGTTGTAATAGGCTAAGACAATTTTACAAAATTATTGAATAGGTATCTGGGGATCATGAGATTAATTTGGGAAGTAGTGAGACAGGACATTATTTGATATTTTCAAGTACAAATTCTAAGAACTGCCTTTTAGGAGGTTCAATATAATATACTGGTTTCTACAAAAGCTAGAAATTAAACCATTTAAATAACTTGAAATTAGTTATTTGAAATTTGACAAATGTAATTGTCATTTAGGGGCTCTAATTTTATGCTAAAATAATCCTTTCATTAATATATATTTGGAAGAGGGAGAAAAAACCAATCTTTCAGACAGTAGCCTAGCTCCACTAAAAACCAGAGTCAAAACAGCAACTATTTAGATTCAAGGAACCAGTTTACCAGGCAAGTATTCCTGCTTTGACCTAGTCAGTTGGAAAAACTTAAAATGCTCATGGGTAGGCCGAGTGAATATAATAAAAATGACAATACTACCCAAACTAATTTACTTATTTAGTGCCATACCAATCAAACTCCCAAGAAATTATCTTACAGATCTAGAAAAAATAGTAGCAAAGTTCATTTGGAAGAACAAAAGGTCAAGGATTTCAAGGGGATTAATGGGAAAAAAAAAGGCTGATGATGGTAGACTTGCTGTACCAGATCTAAAACTATATTACAAAGCAGCTGTCATCAAAACCATTTGGTACTGGCTAAGAAATAGAGCAGTGGATCAGTGGCATAGGATAGAATCACAGGACAATCTAGGCAATAACTTCAGCAATTTAGTGTTTGAAAACCCAAAGACCCCAGCTTCTCACTATTCGGCAAAAACTGCTGGGAAAATTGGAAACTAGCGTGGAAGAAATTAGGGCTTGACCCACATCTAACAACACATACCAAGATAAGATCTAAATGGGTTCATGATCTGGATATAAAGAGTGATATTGTAAGCAAATTAGAGGAACGTAGTATAGTTTACCTCTCAGACCTATGGAGACGGAATAAATTTATGTCCAAAGAAGAACTGGAATTCTTAATTTGAAAACCAGATAGATAACTGACTGTATTAAATTAAAAAGGTTTTGTACAAACAAAACCAATGCAGTCAAGATTAGGAGGGAAGCAATAAATTGGGAAATCATCTTTACATTTAAGGGTTCTTATAAAGGTCTCATCTCTAAAATATATAGAGAATTGTCTCATTTATAAGAATTCAAGCCATTCTCCAATCAATAAATGGTCAAAGGATATGAACAATTTTCAAAGGATGAAATTAAAACTATTTATAGTCATATGAAAAGGTGCTCCAAATCACTATTGATCAGAGAAATGCAAATCAAGACAACCCTGAGGTACTACTTCACACCTGTCAGATTGGCTAAAATGAAAGTAAAAGTTAATGATGAATGTTGGAGGGGATGTGGGAGGTCTGGGACACTGATGCATTGTTGGTGGAGCTGTGAACGGATACAGTCATTCTGGAGAGCAATTTAGAGCTATGCTCAAAAAGTTATCAAACTCTGCATAGCCTTTGACCCAGCAGCATTTCTATTGGGCTTATATCCTAAAGAAATCATAAAGGAAGGAAAGGGCCCCACATGTGCAAGAATGTGGCAGCCCTTTTTGTAGTGGCTAGAAACTGGAAATTGAATAGATGCCCTTCAATTGGAGAAGGGCTGAACAAATTATGGTCTATGAATGTTATGGAATATTATTGCTCTGTAAGAAACGACCAGCAGGACGATTTCAGAGAGGCCTGGAGAGACTTGCATGAACTGATGCTGAGTGAAATGAGCAGAACCAGGAGATCATTGTACACGGCAACAACAGTACTATATGACGATCAATTCTGATGGACATGGCTCTCTTCAACAATGAAATGTTTCAAACCACCTCCAATTGTTCACTGAAGAAAGCCATATACACCCAGAGAGAGGGATGTGAAATGTGGACCACAACATAACATTCTCATACTCCTTGATTGAAGTTTGCTTACATTGTATTTCCTTTATCTGATGTCTTTTGTGTAGATAAGATTTTTCTTGCAAAACAAGTTCGGAAATATGTATACATATATTTGATTTGCCAATATTTTAACATAATTAACATGTAGTGGATATCCTGCCATCTAGGGGAGGGATGGGGAGTTGGGGAGAAAAATTTGTAACAGAAAGCTATGTAAGGGTTAATGTTGAAGAATTACCCATACATATGTTATGCAAATAAAAAAAAATAAAAGTATTCCTGCTTTGGGCTCAGCCAGGCTAAACATACTTGTTAGTGATTTTAAGAAGTGTTGATAATTTTTGTAAGTTAAGCTAGAGTGTTATAAATATCCTACAAAGATAAAAAGGACTCAGGAGTATATGAAGTTGGTTTATTTATAGTTCTTATAAGAAACTAAATCTGTACAGACACGAGAATGAGCTTTTTATTTTCTATCCTGAAGTGCAGGGTCCCTCCCACCCCCATCCCTCTCACCCCCAGTTGGCTGAGGATGAAATTAAAGAATTTCTTGGTCCTTCTGTTGCATGTTCCTCCTTGACATGTTTTTCCTCCCTCATCATACAACCCAGTTTTTAAAAAAAATGGCAGAAAACTCCTTGGAGTAGAAGTTATTAACTCATTAAGTGTATGCACTCACATTGGGGCAATTTTTTAATCAGTTCAGTGACTCATTATGTTTTATATTACTTAGCTATGACCTCTTTTTAAATCCTTGTTCTTATATGGAAATACAATTCCATAGGTTGCTCACGTAGGGTCCAGGGTCCAGCATGTCCCCTACAATAGCACTTCAAATACTGTCTTTTCCTTCTAAACTCCTTTTCCAGTTTCAAAAGGAAAAATGAGAAGGCTGCCTAGCCTAGCTCACAGTATGTTTTGCATAATAAAATTCTGGGGGAAAGTCTTATGTGGAAAGACCTTCAGGTAATAAATCTTATTCTACACCCAAGGTCTTCTACTGGACAGAAAAATTGTGAATAGAATGGATATGTGAAGGTCTTTACCTGGTTGATAGATCTTATTCTACATTAAATAATCCACACTGCAGAAAAACCTTATTAATATAAGAAATATGGAAAACTTTCTGAAGAGGGTTGCGACTTTGTAGGAGAAGTTTTTCCTGACATCAAGTCAAATTGTCTCTCTGAAACTTCTACCTGTTGTTGCTGGGTCTGCTCTCAGAAGCCAAACGGAACAAATCTGATCCTTTCTTCTCCTGATGGCAGCCCTTCATGCTTGAAAACCACCTTTCATGGCTCTCCCTTCCCTCAGATCTTCTGTTTGCACTGCTGCTCCTGTTCTACTCTTGAAACCAGACTGATAGATAACCTTGATACATCTGAGTCACTATGTTAAGTGCTGGGAATATAAATAAAAGCAATCAAAGCTTATATTTTGTTGAGACAAGACAGTACAAAGCAGAGCTGGGAAGTGAGTAAGGAGAAGCCAAAGAGTAGGAAGTATGAGGCCTAATTTGGTGCAAGGTAAGGCAAAATGTCACATAATTAGAGTGCCCAGAGGTTAAGAGTCCAGGGTTGGATAGGGGTAAGAAATGAGGATGTAGGCAGCCTGATGGGAGGTGGCTAGGAGCTAATAGTGGAGGGCTGACTTGTAGACAAGAAAAAGGAAAGCTCAAGTATAGAAAAGCTAGAAATCTCTCTTAATGTCTAAGTTCCCATTCAGAATGCTCTCCTTATCCTGTCATGTCCATCAGCCATGGAAGTAGATTAACCCATAGAAATGGACATTTCCTGAGAAGCTATCAAGAATAATAGTTAAACATCATGCCTAATGCGAGGGCTTACTGATCTCTTGCAAACACCAAGTCCCTTGTGGAATGGGCTCAAACTTAAAAGTACAATGGAGAGAAATGCACGGGTGGCCAAGGGATCTCGCTCAATTCTTGGCTTAAATCTTTTTATCCCTCTGTGGAGTCACAATGTTATCCTTAAGTGCAGCTTTCTGGGTTCAGTGGATCCTTTCAAGAATCCATAGCCAGCATCCCAAGTGCTGAAGCTGCCATCCGTTGGGGATACTGTATTTCCACCTCCATTTGTAGGCCCTTCCTGTCACCAGCCACTACTTCTCTAGCAGACTCAGGAACTTCTAACAGATCTGTTTCACCATCCACTTAAGAGTTCCCATCCCAAGATACTTACTCATTTAAAGTCAGGAAGTAACAGGTGATGTGTTCTTGGACACATGGTAACCAGACAGCAGAGAGAACGGCTATCCTTATTCCACCTGGCAATTCACAGCCATTCACTCCTCTTGAAAGCAAGGGGAGAGAGATGGGCCACTGGGACTTTCTGTATGCACTCTCCCATTCCAGCTCAGCTTCTTCCCAATCAATCCTTCCAGTTCCGAGGCCGATTAGAAGGCTTTTTCGTCATCACGTTACTAATTCTGGGGCCTTGTGGCTTCAACCACTTCCAAAGTTCCATGTCTGCTTTTGACTGTAGTCAGAGAATATTTGCACATACTTTAAGCACAGAGTCCTTACTGGCTAATCTGTTACACCTAATAAAATAGGATTTCTATAGTGCATTAGCCAGTCTCTTTGCTCCATCTAATTAAATAATAGCATTTCCATAGTGCATTAGCCAGTCTCTTTGCTACATCTAAATAATAGCATTTCCATAGTGCATTAGCCAGTCTCTTTGCTACATCTAAATAATAGCATTTCCATAGTGCATTAGCCAGTCTCTTTGCTCCATCTAATTAAATAATAGCATTTCTATAGTACATTAGCCAGTCTCTTTGCTACATCTAATTAAATAATAGCATTTATATAGTGCTTTAAGGTTATAAAATTTCATATCACCTCCATAGCCTTGTTACATAGAGGTTACGTTTTAAAAATGAGAGAACTGACTGAGAAATTAAGTGACTTTCTACTGTTTACAGTAAATGAGATGGGATTCAAACTTAAATTCTCCTGCCTCCAGGTTCAGTACTATATCCCTGTATCACCTACCTATCTATGCACCCCTATAAAGTATTTGACCACAGTTGACCACTCTAGGCTTTTCCATACAGTTTCCTCCTTATTTTCCCCAAAGGAATCACTGACTTCCCCATCTTTAAGTTTACCTTTGTCAGACCTTGTCTTGATCAAATGAGAGAATATTTATAAAGTTCTTAGCACAGTCTGTGACACATATTAGATATTGAATATACCTTTCTTTCTCCAGCCCCTTAAATTGGGTATTCCCCAAGGTTCTGAACTTGCCTTCTCTCTGCTTCCTATTTGGAACTTCATGAAAATAACCAAGACATTAAAAAAACCAAACTTGCAGTGAGACAAATCAGGAGCCTTGGGGATGGGTGGTACAGGGCGAGTCTGAGCTACAATTGGTCCAGCTCTTAAGGATTATTCTCCTATAGAAATACCTTTACTAGAATCTGAGAAACCAAAGGCACAAGGACGTCAACAAAATAAATGGAAAAACAACAGAAATAAATCATTATAATGACCTAAGTTGGCCCCAAAGAAGAATTCACTTCCTCCCCCTTTTTGCACAATTTGGGATAGTGAATTAATGTCAGAATAGATTGCTGGACTTGAAGTTAGGAAAGTTGAATTTGAACCCTGCCCCAGATAAAATAGCCATTTGACCTCAGGCAAGTCACTTATCCTGTCATGCGAAAAATACTTCCTTCAAAATTAGTGGGGAGGAGGAGTGTCAAATGAAATATATAAAACCTTTTATAAACTTTAAAGTACTGCAATAAAATAAAGGCTTCAGACTCAGTGAGTACAAGTTAGAATTTTTAAAAAGGGGGAATAAATCATTAAAACTTTGTTAAAAGGAGTAGTTCTCTAGGTTGGAGAGGAGAGAGATGTTGGAAAACCAAGGTGATATAAAAAGAGTAATAAAACAATATAAATGATATTTCTTGCTAACTTCAGTGATATCTAGTCAACTTATTTTTATTTATCTTTGGGGGCATGGGGGTTATGTTGTATGTCATTAAGGCCTTAATATTTGAAAGAACCAAGAGATATTAAGCACCAGCTGAGTGATGGTGTTTGGTTAAATACATCCAGTGTCCTTGTAGGTATTAGTTGCTAGTGGGCCATCAATGAATTGAGACACTTCATTGTTAGCCCTCTTTTCACATTTAACTCTTGTCATACTAGGGGACTTCAACTCTCCCTCAAATACTCTAATCATTCATTTATCATGAACTACTACTCCACCCTACCATAACCATACACAAAGATGGTCACACTGACCTTGCCATCCCCCACATATGTACTCCCTTCATGTTCAAGAATTCTAATTATTCTCTTAACCCCCTTATGACAGAGGTGGGAAATAGCCGGCCTGTGAGCCATATAAGGCCTACAAATCATTTGTTCTGGCTTTGCCAAGGCCAACTCAGGCGACGATGAGCTGAAGTTAGATAATATAACTTCCCACTGTTTGAATTCTGTCAGTTAAAACTTTTGTATGGTTTGTGGATGATATAAATATCCAAATGCCCTTGACAGGAAAAAAAGGTTTCTCCACATCTGCTTCATAATATGGCTTTCAATCTTACTATTCCCCCTGAAATACTCTCTCCAAAATTACCACTGATCTGTCAGTGGCCAGATCCAAGGGTCTTTTCTCAATCCTCATTCTCTTTGTCCTCTCCAGCCCTGGGCACTAGTGCTCACTTTCTTCCTCCATGATACTCTCAAGTTTTAGGGATCTTAAACTCTTTATCTTTCCTCCTAAACCCTCCCCCCTCCTCCTAAACCCTCCCCCCTCCTCCTAAACCCTCCGGCTTTCAACCTAAGAGTCATCGGGGATTTCTCTCATTTTCCTCGGGTTTATAGCTTCCTTAGTCTGTTTTGCACATTGTCCCTCCCTTTAGATGTAAGCCTTTGGGAGCAGGGAGCTATCTTTTGCCTCTTTGTATCTCTAGTGTTTAGCAATAACCACCTCATTTAAGAAAGTGAGTGATCACTGATAAGATCTACATCCATGAAATGAGTGGTACAGAGAAAGGGGAAAGTTGAGGACATGGGAAAGAAGGAAAAGCCCCTATCAGACAAAGTTGCAGGGACCCAGCAGTTTTACTTCCTTTTACTCTTTGTAAGCTTCTTGGGAGGCATGCTAACCTGCTCCTTTGGGTTCTGGGACTTCCCTCTTTGTCCCATTTGGAACATCATTCAGATGCTTTCCAGTTTGCAATTTTTTTTTCCACATCGAGTTGATGGTCAAAGAATGGGAGGGAATTGTTGAGAAACAGATGCCCGTTTCTGGGTTCCAGGTCGATGGGGGAAAAAATGAGTAAAAGATTTGGGCCACCATTGCTTCCTGCAGAGAAAGAAGGGTATCCCTGGACCTCAACATTATATTTGTAAAGGCACCCTCACTCTGAAGAGAAAAGAGACTTTTTTTCTGAGGCAATTGGGTTTAAGTGACTTACTCAGGGTCACCCAGCAAAGAAGTGTAACGTGTTTGAGGTCAAATTTGAACTCCTGAAGTCCTCCTGACTTTAGGGCTGGTGTTCTATCCACTTTGCCACCTAGCTGCCTTGAAAAGAGACATCTTAGAGATAAACGGCCTAGCAAATTAACTTGGACAAATGAAGAGGGAGACTTATCAGAAGCACAGAGAGATGGACATAGGCAAAGACAAAGTAACAGACAAACTTGGAGGAAAACATGGAGTATCAGATCAAAGGAAAGGGATTTGATAGGAAGGGAAAGGAGGAGAAGAGAGGAAAGGAGAGGAGGTGGGAGAGAAAGTTGGAGAAAAGAGTGTGCACAGTAAAGATTCCTTAAAAGTTTATCATGTGGGGCAGCTAGATAGAGTGGCGCAGTGGATAGAGCACCAGCCCTGAAGTCAGGAAGACCTGAGTTCAAATGTGATCTCAGACACTTAACACTTCCTAGCTGTGTGACCCTGGGCAAGTCACTTAACCCCAATTGCCTCAGCAAAAAGCAAAAAAAAAAATTTATCATGTGAACAAAAACAGATAACGTTCAGAGAAGGCAGCCAGATGCAGAAGTAGACATGTATTCAGAGAAAGAGGAAGCCTTACCCAGAAGGCTTTGGAAGGCACCCAGGGCTTATTTTTAGATCTTATGGCTTCTGAATTCCATCCTTTTTCCATCTACCCCTCCATCCCTCATGTTTTTAGATTTGAAACATTTCCCCTTCTTGTCTCACTTATATCCATCTCTCAACACTTTCTGCAATGTACTATTCTATCCAGTGAAACATGGTTATTTCATGAACCAGACACTCCACCTCTTGGTTCTGGATATTATCTGGTTGTCTCCAACTGCCCCCATGCCTAGAAAGCTCTCCCTTTTCTCTTATACTATTGACCTTCCTGACTTTCTCTTATCACTGGAACCTTCCTCAATCTTTCTAAATTATCAAGTCTTCTCTCTATTATTTCTTATTTACCCTGCATATAATTTTTAAAAATAATAGCTTTTTTATTTTCAAAATACATACAAAGATAGTTTAACATTCACCCTTGCAAAACCTTGTTTCAAATTTCTCCCTCCTTTCTCCCTCCTCCCCTCCCAGAGAGGGCAAGTAATCCAGTGCAGGTTAAACACTGCATATAACAAAAAAAAAAAAAATTCATTATTTCAACCATTAGATTTGTCAAGAAAGAGGTAGGTCTGTCTGGATTTATTTCTCCTAAGAAGGCAGACATGGATACATGGAAGCACTGTTAGAACCAAATTCAGGGTGGGATTGAGCAACATAGGTTATAAAGACAAAAAAAAAAGTCATCCCTGGCCTGGACTGTTTTTCAGAGCTGGGAGCTGACAGGAGTCAGTTTGAGTTGGTTATTTGGCACAGCAGGAGGAATGCTGGGTTTAGTACCTCCCCCCACCCCTGCAGTCTGTCTGCAGCTAGTAGCCCCCCATTTCAGTCCCTCCTCCATCCTTCTGTGGAAGGATCTTCCTGAAGCATAAATCTGACCATGAAAACTCCAATGTCTCCCAATCACCTCCAGGATCCAGTATGAAATCTTTTTGATGTTCAAAACCCCTCACACCTATTATAAGCTGTTCACACATAACACTATCCATCCCCTCAGCTGCACACATGGTATGATCCCCTGCCTGGGGGGGGCCTTCTCATCTCATCCCTTTAGCACCAGGGCTTTCCTCCCAAATGCAGTGAAGGAATCACTTTCTGAAGGAGGTTTTTATCTCACAGGTTAATCTGGGAGATACTAGTCTCTCCTGACAAGACCTTGCTTTTCTTGATATTTTACCTTTTTGGGGGCTTCAGAAACCCATAATAGATAATCCAATGTTTAAAAAAAAATCTATTAAGTTAAAGAATTGAAAGTAAATAACTTTTTTTTCTGAAAGAGACCCTGACAAGTTGAATTCAAGCAAGTATAAAACCCATCAGAAAATGAAGTTCTCAAGCAATGGCTGCTATTGCAATAAATTTAACACATGTGTGCATATACATGTACACACGCAAGACATGAAGGATTTAAAGGGTTATTTAATCCAACTCCTTTACCTTCCCTTCTCAAAAAAAAAAAAAAATCCCTATTATACTCAGGACATTGTCATCCAGTCCCAAAGCTGGAATGAAACTTTCAATGGGATAGATAGACTCCACCTCTCCAAGAAGGTGATTCCTCTTTGAAATAGTTATTGAAGATTTCCCTGGTGTTAAGTTCAAGTACTGTTTTTGAATCCCAGGGTACCTACCTGCCCCATGGGTGCCAAACAGACCAAGACTCTTTAACCCTTTATATATATACCACTCTTTGAAGTAAAGAGAAATAAACCAATATCCATCACAGGAACTAAGCTAGGCTTGGAATCATTCTGGTCACCCTTTGTTATGCAGAAGCAAAAAATTTTCTGTTACTAGTTGTAAAAACAAAACAAAACAAAACAACTTACTGCAGATAGTCAAGATTGAAAATACCTTTGGTTTTACTCTTGTGGTTGGCTTTCTCCCACCTCTTGGAGCACATCCTTACTCCTGATTAATTGTGAGTTCCCCTAAGGAAAATTGTCTTTTTTCTTTCTTTCTTTTCTTTTTTAACTATATGCTCTCCCACTCTTTCATATTTACCATTCCTGGCATCTATGGTACTCCATTTTGTCTGTAATTCCTTCCCCTAAACAAATCTACCTTTGTCAAAGAGAACGGAATTGGCCATGTTTCTTTTGAACTAGGAATTGCTAGCCCAGCCACAGTAATTTCATCCACCCCCAGAACACTGGAGTATGATGCTTCTTTCCCATCTGGTAATTATATTTTGGTGGGGGAACTTTTCTTTTTCTCTCCACTCTCTCACTCTATAAAATAAGCTGCTCATTTCACTTTCTAAAAATGAGAGAGAGAGAAGAGGAAATATCCCCCAAGTCAGGCAAGATAAAAGAGATCAACCTCCCCCTTCCCTAGAGAGCAAATAATCCAATGTGGGTTAAACACTACATATAACAAAAAAATTCAGTTGAGCTGCCTAGTTTTTCTCTGACTTTGGGCCTCAGGAGCTTCCCCTCCACCATAGCCACCAGAGAAAGCCAAGCTCTCACCTTCTTTTTCCAATTTTACTTAAGAAACTGACCTTGAAGAGTTGTTCAGTTCTAAGAACATCTGAATTAATTTCTTGCTATTCAGTTACTCAGTCTTGTCCCACTGATCACCCCATGAACCTTCTTCAGTCATATCTTTTAGAATTTTAGTTCTGTTCATAGGACATTCTGGGTAAAGATAAAGTGATTTGCCATTTCCTTCTCGGGCAAATCACAGGCTCTCTTCAATGACCTGTCTGTCTTGGGTAACCTTACAGGGCTACTTGAGCTCTTAACCCAGACTATTTATAGTGTGGAAGGAACTTTAAAAAATAATTAAAAAAAAAATACAGTTTCAGGATATTGTCCTCAGGTGAAGCTTATTCCTTCCTGTCCTTTTCCACCCACTTTGGTCAGCCATCACAGGTCGGGGAGCAGAAGCAGCTGATTGGGGTTTAGGCTAAGAAGGCTGTTTTTGCCGAGTCAGCTGAGTCCAGTAAGTGTGCTCCAATCTGCAGCCTTTCAAATCCCCTTGGCCACCAGGTAAAAGGAAGCTGGAGGAGCTCCTTAGCTGTAGGACAGGAGTTAGGTTTATGTTATACTCTGTGTGAAGAGTTTACTATTGAGAAAGATTTTTTTTCTTCTTTTTCTTTCTCTTACAAAGTTAGAATCCTGTTGTATGGAACAGCACCCTTGAATTAAAATCAGAGACTCTCAAGGTAAAAAGCAAAAAAAGGATTTATTACGATCTTACAAGAAAGGGCGACTCCTAACAGACAAGGTGTCAGTAGAGGAGTACAAAGTGCAATCTGCAAAACACAAGATTGTAGAGACCCTAACCAGAAGCCCCCAATCCACCTTCTGACCCTTTCTCCCATTGGCTGGGAGCCCAGAAACAAAGAATACCAGTCAACAACACGCTCTTTATGGTATTGGGTACTTAAATGCTAATGAAAAGGTGAGTGGAGGGAGGGGGAACTTAGGGAAATGTTTGTTTAAGATAATTGAACATCTGCAGCTTTTAGCTGGAGCTCAATTTGTTATTGCAGTCCCAAGGCACATTCTTAGGAAAGGTCTTCATTCAGTTCATCCTATTCACTGTCAAGTGACTTCTATTTTTTATTTTGTTTTAGCCTCCTCCTCCTCTTTCTCCTCCTCCTCCTTCTCTTCCTTCCCAGTAAATAATCATTTTGTTTCCAGATGAGATAGTACAGGTATGGGGGAAGGAATCCTGGTGTGAAATCAGGGCTGAGGGGGCTACTATGGGTCCTTACACACAGTAGGTGCATAGGAAATATTCCTTTATGTTAGACCATCTTTCTAAGTCTAATGGTTTCCCACTTTCAATTTGAAAATGATAAATGAAACCTTGTTTTTTTTTTTTCCTTAAGATGTAAATCTTGAGCTCAAATGCTGCTATTTAAAGTAATTTCTCAGATCTCCAATTGCTTATTTGTAAATTATGTAATACAACTTTACGCTTTCTGCCCCAAGGGATAGCTGAAGAAAAAGGAGCTTTAAATCTGAGTTCTCTGAGTAACAAAAACCAAAAGCTTTTTAAGTGTTAATTTTGGGAGAGAGATTCACCCCCATGCTAAAATCCCTTTTGGCTCTAGGTCAGACTAAGTGGCCACAGAGCTTTTTGCTAAGTTTTATCTCACCTGACTGACTACTGCTTGAGAAGGAAGATTCTGGTAGGAGTGTTCAGCTTTTATTTCACAAATGAGAATGATCTCCCCAGTCGATGAGTGTCAGGATTAGGGATCAGTTTCTCTTCATTCTGAATTACTTTTGTCTAAATTGTTTCTCTCTAAAATGGACTCAATCATTACTTGTAATGTTTGTAAAAACTTAGTGGGTGGGGGATACATTTCAAATATTGTTTTGGGTTATGGCACCTAGTAAGCCTATTGATAGAGACTGAAGGAGCACAGAAAAAGTCAAATCCAGAAAAGGAAGGGTGTACTGGCCAAAATTTAACTAAGGTAGTTTGGGAGGAGGAGAAACAGCTGCCCAATTAAGACTCAGGGTATTTCCTTGATTCTAGCTTCAACAGAGGATATTCAATTTCTGAGTCTCCTCCTGCACTTCAAGGTGCAGATCCAATCCTGGGATCTTTTGTAGGTGATACCCAACAGGTGTATCTCCAGCTACATATAAGGTGAAATTGTGTCAAAGGCGTGGTTTGCCTATTTGCTCATTTATTGCATTTAAGGTGATTTCTGTGGCTGAGAGGTGGAGGCTGATTTCTCAGGTAAGGCACAGAGTGGGCCCTAAGCATCATTGACTTACTTTCTCCCCACCTTCCTGATAGTCATTGAAAATCTTTCTGGGTTTGTTGCTTGATCACTTTGAAATTGATGTGAGGACTGTGTGGGAAGTCTTATTTCTACGAATTTGATCTCATTGTACGGTACCCAGAAGCCTTTATCTGGATTATTTCTGTGGCTGGTACTAATCATCTTTCAATTTTTAAGAGGGAGATATTATATAGGCAAGTATCTAAATAACTAAAAGTTGTTGGATTTTGGGTTCAAAGATCTTTTGGGATATTGGTATTAAAAAGCTATTATTGCACCAATGTTCATAAAGAATATTGGTCTATAGTTTTCTTCTCTGCTTTACCTCTCCCCATATAAAGTATGAAAATCATATTTTTCTCATAATCTAGTAGGGTCTCTCTGATTTTTTTCTTTTTTTTTTTTTGTTAAAGCTTTTTATTTGTATAACATATGTATGGGTAGTTCCCCAACATTGATCTTTACAAAGCTTTCCATTACAAATTTTACCCCTGATTTTTTTCTAACTGGCTATTTGATATTGGAATTATTCTTTCAATATTGGACACAATTCACTTGTAAATCCATTTGATCCTAAAGTTTCTTCCTTTCCTTCATCCCTTTCAAATTTCTTTTTGAAATCAGGTTATTTAAATTCTGTTGATCTGAATAGTTTATATTTTGATGAAGTATTCAACTCTTCCTTAAAGTGTTGGTTTTGCTGGCATATAATTGGTCAAAATAGTTTCTGATAGTTTCCTCTATTTCTTCTCTACTTGTAGTAAATTCTCCTTTTTTCCAATGTGGATAGGAGTAATTTGGTTTTTCCTGATTTTCATTCAAACTTGCTATTTTTTAAAATCTCATTTTAATTATTAATATTTCTATGATTTTCAGAATGACTCCTTTGATAAGTTTTAGATTTGCTGCCTTTCCACCTCTGATTATTACATACTTAGATAATTTGCTCTTAATTTATTTTTTTTGATGGAAGCTTTTAGAACCGAGGTGATTAACCTCAGATTCTATATAATTCCCTCAGGAATCTATGGGTATAGATAGGGTGAATGGGGATGATGAAGGAAATTGGCCCCTTTATTTTCCCTGACATCTATGGGCATTTTAGCATTTCTTTCACACACATTAAAAACCTAATTGAGACATGTCCATGATCTTCATATAAGTGGCATCTTGACCAAGTATCAATGGGCTTTTTATCACAGGCTGTTTAGATGTAGAATCTGAGTATTAAAACTTGAAGGTTAGCTAATATCATAGAAGGGCGGATAAACCTTTAAGAAATAGGTTTGGTGGGGCAGCTAGGTGGCGCAGTGGATAGAGCACCAGCCCTGAAGTCAGGAGGACCTGAGTTCAAATCTGGTCTCAGACACTTAACTCTTCCTAGCTGTGTGACCTTGGGCAAGTCACTTAACCTCATTTGCCTCAGCAAAAAGCAAAAAAAAATGAGGGAAAAAGAAATAGGTTTGGTTATGAGCTTTTTTTTTTTTTTTAAACCTAGTTTGGAGATAAGGTTTACCCTAAAATTACCATACTTATAAATACCATCAGCAAGAAAAGAGTACCAGCAATGGGATAGATGTATGGGGTAGCTAGATGGTATAGTGGATAAAGCTCTGGCCCTGAAGTCAGAAGGACCAGGGTTCAAATCCTGACAACTTCATAGAGATCAGTCTAGTATACTCTGTACTATACATTGCCTTTATCCCACTCACATCCTGTCTCTTTTCCTTACAATCACACAGTCTATTAAATGGCAATGTTTGCTGCAAGGGTACATCCAGGAAGTCTTAATGCTTTTAGATAAATGGAATATAGTTTTGATGAGAAGATCATGAAATGTACAAATCTTCAATAGTAACTGACCCCAGTAGGTGCTCCCATTGGTCAATCCCTTATTATACTCTTCCTTACCTTATGCTATAAAACAAAAACTTCATAGTCTAAGGAGTTGGTCTGATTCACAAATCATGCCATTTCTTCCCCCTTTCTCCTTCATTGATTTCCATTAAATGTATGTTGATATGAAATGCTTATTTAAATCACAGCATCTGGCAATGAACACTATAGCCAGATGTGCCCGACATGGGTTCTATCTTATTTTAGAGTTTCTTTTGTTTGAGATTGTCACTTTTATACAGTTCATCAGATCAAATTGATTCATTAATAAATAATGAAAGAGAGAATAATGTCACACAGATTAAGCATCCGAGACAGGATTGGAGCCCAATCTATGGACTCCACTGCCAGTGCTATATCCACAGGACCACTCTGCTTCTTTGGTTGTAGCTGTTACATCACCGAATTCTAATGGCATACATCTCAAAATCTATGGTGAATCTTGTGCCATCCAGGATGGTGATTTCCACCATTTAGAATAAACTTTCTTTTCTCTTGCAAGAAACATCATTTGTCTCCCAGACAAGTGGCACTTTTAGTTTTAAGGCTGTCTTCAGCAGATCCACTCTTGGATACATGAGGGAAAATATCAAAGAAGATACTGGGGAAGGTGTGGCAGCAGGTGTATTTTGACAAAACCTAATCCACTGGGTTGTGTAGGAAGACCACAAAAGGTGTTGGGAGATGGAAAGTTGCAGAAAGTCTGACTCTGCCTTCTGAGACTTGTAAGGACCCCCTCCTACTCCTGACCTAAAGAATATTTAAATGGAGGAAAGAGCACCTCAGGGTCAACATGGAAGCACTCTCTGTCCTACCAGAAGCTGGGGATCTGATGGATCTCAAGTAACCTCTGATGTTGGGTAAAAGCAGGGCAAGAAGAGGTTTTTGTCTCGGTTCTACATCTGCCTCTCTCACTGTGCTTAGCACTGCTATACCACAAGGAACAGTAATAGTGAGCCTCATCCTCAGGCTGGGCCCCCTTGATGGTGAGGGCAGCTTTGTCCCCAAGGAGGGACCCTGAGAAGCGGGCAGGGACACCTGGTACAAGATGGTTGGTGTTATAGATCAGTCCAGTAGGAGCTTGGCCAGTTTTCTGCTGGGTCCAGTGGGGATAGTGCCCAGAGGTGACCGCCCCTGTGCTGGAGCTGCAGGTCAGGGTGACTGTTCCTCCTGGGATCACTGTCAGAGATGGCTCCTGGGTCACCACAGCCTGGGCACTGCTCCCTGAAACCAATAACACAGACACATATCAGAAACAGAGACAAGATCCCCAACTTCATGCCCAGCTCACCCCATCTTCTCCCCCAGAGCCCAGAGAGTCTCTCCCCAACCTGTGCAGAGAGCAAGCAGAATGAAGAGAGGAATTAAGGCCATGATGTCAATGCTCTGCTTTCTAGAGTCCCAGAGCTAGGGCTCAGCTCCCTCTTATCTCCCAACCCCACCCCATTCTGGGAGACTGGAACTTTCCTTTATGCAAATAACTCTCAACACTGCACTTGGTGAGACCCTGAATGGGGACTCCTGCTGGCTCTAGAGTTCCTATTGAGATGGTGAAACAGACTATGGTCTGGCCCTGATGTGCCCCCCCTGGGCCCAGCCAGGAAACAGCTGCAGGGGCAGCAAGTGTTCAGGAACACAATGCCAACTCTACCTGTGGTTTCCTGATTTCCCTGCCGTGACTAAGCCCTGCAACAATGCAGCCACAGTAGTCCCACAGCGACCCCTGCTGGAGCCAAGCCCACAAGCCATCTCTTGTCAGAGAGAAAACATCACCTTATTTTCCTTTCAACAAGGACCTGAATGTATCATCATTTGGTTTCATGTTGCCATCTCTCTGGCTGTGACCTTGGGACCTCATCTTCTAGACTCAGTCCTCAAGATCAACCCAGTCAGTCAGCTGACCTGAGCGACCAAGTGCATCTGTGCAATGTTTAGAAACCATCCCTGTGGTAATTGCCATACTAGCAAGAGACAGCCTTCATATCCCTCTTTAAGGTTTGCAAAATCTTTCACTTCTAGGATCTCATGTGATCCTCACAGTGACCCTGGAAGGAAGGGGTCATAAGTGCTGGGGGACTTTGGTGCTGCCCTAGTCAGGGATGAGGGAAAAGTAATCTTGAAGGTCCCACTATTAGCAGCTGCTGCCAGAGCTATAGAAAAGGCCCCAGCCAATTCTCCCAGCAAAAGGCTGCCTATATATTTATTTTTAAAACATTAATGCTGATACTATTAGACAATAATTGTTATTCTCTTTGTGCTGGCTATTCAAAGTTTTCAAGGTAACTAATAAGAGCCAATATATGTTTTTGAAACTTGGGGTTTGAAAAATATATGCCATCAACTCTATATGGCTGATGGGAACTCATCCCTCATTCTACTGAGATTCCCCACATATTGTTTTAAAATACGCCTTATTTTTTCCAATCAACCAAGTTTGACCTTCCTTTCCTCTCATTCCTCTACCTACCCTCCAACTTAGAAAAAAGAAGAAATGAAACCTTTCTTATCAACGGATTATTTATGCTTTTCAGTTGTTCATTCATGCTAATATTCATCACTTCATGGAACACACTTTCCATGGATTTTCTTACAAAGCCACTGGAGTGACTTGTAATTTTGTTCTCTAGTGGATTAAGACATACAGAGTGACTTGCTCAGTGCTACATGGCTGGTGTCTGTGGCTGGATTTGAATTCAGTACTTTTTGACTCTAGGAACAGCATTCTATCCACTGAGTCACCCAGTTATAAGATGCAGAGTCTAGCAAACCAAATGTCTTTTTAGGCCCTGTCCAAAGTGTATAACTATTGAAATACCCGTCTATCTATAAAAAGGGATTAGCAGATAATAGATGCTAAATAAATGCTTATTGCCTTCTCTGAATCTCTTGGGTATTGAGCAATTTCCTCTCTTGATCCATAGTTGTCCCTAAAAGGCAATATAGGCTAGCCTCTGAGGGACTGTTGTTGTCTATATTAACTTGTAATTAGTATTACAAAAGAAAGTAGCTTTTGGGGGCAGCTAGGTGGCGCAATGGCTAGAGCACCAGCCCTGAAGTCAGGAGGACCTGAGTTCAAATCTGGTCTCAGACATTTCCTAGCTGTGTCACCCTGGGCAAGTCACTTAACCCCAATTGCCTCAGCAAAAAGCAAAAAAAAAAAAAAAAAAAAAAGTAGCTTTTGGCCACTCATCCCTTTGTATAGCAAAGGATGTCCTTTTCTTCCCATCAGCTCTCAGCATTAAAGCTTTCCCCCAGTCAGATCAGTTCTCTCCATTAAACTGCTGAGCTTGTTAGCTGTGCTCAGCCCCAGGCAGTTTCTCAGCTTTAGTGACTTTTATCTGCATTTCTGCTAGTGACTATGCAATCTTCCTACAATCATCAAACATTTCTTTTATTCCAAGTTCCTCAGTAATAAACTATAAAATCATGAAAATAATGATATTCAAACTATCTTTTGTGAATCAAGACACAGCATGCATCTCAGACATTGTCTAGTGTTTTTGTTTCTGCCTGGCTTTCATTCTGGTACCCTCAGATCCTGAGAGACTGTTCTTTCAGGTCCTACAGAGCTATCTATATTTCTTCTCAGGCTGCTGTCTTCCATGTTTCCCACATGAATCTCCTTGTTCTGCCATATTTCAGTAATTAAAATATCCATATAGGAAAGGCATTATATACATATGTATATATGTATACTTCTATAAATGTGTTTATATACATATAAACACACATATATAATGCTATATGTGGATATAAGGTAGAAATTATCTATAATTTCTATCCATGGATATATATATTTGTCCATATGTGTGTACATTGTATATGGTATATATGTATATTTAAATATGCATACTTATGTATATATATATAGTACATATTGAGTACAAAATAAACATCAGGGAATAGGACAGGAGCAGCTGAAAGGATCAAGTAAGGATTCATCTTGGCAAAGAAGGGGCATCCGGTCTGCTTAGAAGGCAGGGGCATTTCCATCTGACACAACCAGTTTCCATGTGGGCATTTCCCCCCTTAACCACATATTAATCACATTGAGTATCTGACTGTTAATATTTGTATCCCCAGACCTTATGGCAGTGCTGTGCACACAGGAAGTCCTAATTAATGCTCTATGGGTTTAGTCATTCTTATAGGACTAGAGGGCCATCCCATAGGGCAGGTTGCAGGGCAGGCTACAAATGGGGACTTGTGGCTCAGTGCCGAATGTCTCAGCACGTGATGCTGAGAAAGCAATCCCATCATTGGTGACTGAGCAGGGAGAGATTCTCTTTCTGTCTGTTTCTGCCTCTGTCCCTTTATCTGACTGTATGTCTGTTCTCTGTCTCTCTCTGCCTCTGTCTCCCTATTTGTTTCTTTCTCTCTGTCTCTGCTTCTCTGTCCTTGTCTGGATCTCAGTTGACTTGCTCCCCAATTGGAAGAGAGCCAATACCATTTAATCTACCTCTTGGCTTTAATGACCAAGCCATTGGTTCATGAAAAAAATGCTTTTATGCCTGATCTGAGATTGTCAGCAGGACAAATGCTGCTCTTGAGAGCTTGGCCAGATTTCTGTTGCAACCAAGTCGAGGGTAACCAAAGGGACCTGCTCCCATTTTGGAGCTGCCTATTTTGGTAGACTCTTGGAGTCAGTCTGAGAAGGTTCCTGGGTCACCCCACCCTGAAAACAAAAGGACAGACACAGATATCAGAAATGGATACAAGGGCATCACCTCCAAAGTCCCTTACTTCATCCCCAGCTCTCCCCTAATTTTCCCCAAGAGCCCAGGGAATTTCTTCTGCCAGAGTTTGCAGAGTGTAATCAGCATGAGAAGGAACTGGGCTTCCACCAGTCCGTCTTCTCCCCTACACCATCCCACCTCACTCTGGGAGGATGGAAGATCTTTTCATACAAATATATCTCTAAATTATAATTGTCTGGAGTCTTGGGCCCTTGCTAGGTAGAGGTAGAGCTATCAAGGTGTGTGTAGGGGTTATTTGTAACAGACCCAGGGATTCCTCCATTCAGCATGGGCAGGAAACAGCTACTGAAATGGCACGCATCCATGAAAATTACCATCCCTGGATATGCTTGTATGATCTTATCATGATAAAAATCCATGATAATGAGAAACTGAGGCACAAAACATCAAACATGGTTGATTAACAAATCTAGCAATCCACAGGGAATGGGATCCCAAGCTCCTTGTTATTTTATTTTTTTTTTTTGTAGGGACCCTCTGACTTGCACACTTCTCCTTTTTACAGTCGGTTACAAAAGGTTCAGTAATGAAAACTAAACTAAGATTGTGATTGGTCTAACTCAAAGACGGAGGCTGAACTTACATTTGGCTTGACTCAGAGAATAGATTTTCAGGACCACAATAATTTATGTTTATCTAACAACTTCTGGAAAGTCTTGTGGTGGGTCACCATGCTAAAAGTGGATTGATTCATTTTCCTTTTCCCCCTTCCTCCCTTCCTTGGTGAGCACAAACATAGATTTTGGGTTTTTGTGAGAAGGCAGTAGTCAAAAGGAATAGGGAAGTTAAACTCTTACCAACTTCACCCCTGGGGTCTATACAACCAAGTCCCAAGTCTGAAACATAAGTATTTATTCCAGTGATTGGATATGAATCCACATAGATAATACATATAATTCAATAATACAATATATAAGTATACACAATATATAAGTATAATAGATGATACAATAATTAAAGATAATATAAGGGTTTCAGTTTCACAATCTCTGAGTCCATTATTGACCCAAATTAGTCCCACGATGTCCCCTCCTGGAGCCAGCCTCTAAAGCTACCTCATGTCAGTGAGAATAAGGATAGATAAAGTAGCAGGTCATTGTCTCTGACCCTCTTTTGGTTTCATGTCCTAATCTCTTTAGACTGGAGCCTTCAGATCCAAGATAGCTCTTCTTTAGATAGTGCCCAAGAAAGTCCTCGGAGTCAGACAACTGTTTAGAATCACAACCTTCATACTCCATTTCCCTATAAAATGATCACATTAATTATTATTTATGTCCCACTGTTAGAAGTCCAAGGGATTTTATATCGATGGTCTCATTTGATCATCACTATGACCTCGGGAGATCACCAGAAAGGGACTTTGATGCTGCCCTAATCAGGAGGTGGGAAAGCCCGCCTACAGGACACAACAATCAGCAGTTACTGCCAGTAGTTCTCGAAGGGTCTCCCCCCGCTCACTTCTGATGTAAGAACCAAGACCCAGACTCAATTTCAAAGTTTGTGATGTTTTATTTAAAGAGTGAGAGAAATTAAAGGAGTCGGCCTTTGATTGTCCTGAGAAATGGGCACACTGTTCTGAGAGTGTACTTTTACAGAAGCAAGAGCAAGCTTCTCTAGCTTAGTCCCGTCCCTGTCCCCTCCCAACTAACCTTTCATCGGCTAGAGGAACAGTTCCTGGTACATTTTAGGAAGACCCGTTCCCTGTCTCATTGTGTCTAGATTTGTGTTATTGCTCCTCCCCCCGGAGGAGAAGAGACTCCCATGAGTCTCATTAAGCAAGCACAATAAAGGAAAGCCTTCTCCTTTGACCCTGGCAGGTTTAAGCCAGTTTCTAGCCTGGACCCCTTTATCAGAATTTTGTAGCCAAGTTAGTGACTCCTTCTGAAAGCTCACTGGGCAGCGACACTTATTACCTTACATTACCTTGAAGCTTGCAACATTTCCAGTATTTCTCATGCTGATGAGGCTGCCTATAGAAAGAATATGAAACAGGAAAAAAGGGAACATCTGGGCAGCTGTTTGGCCGTTCCATTTGTCTGTTCCTGTTGAGCTATTCATTTTGGAAGGAAGGAAAGAGAACCAAATGAGAGCCCTTTATGGGCAATCCATCCAGTATAAGAAGGCCTCAGAACTTGAATGTATTTCCTTTTGTATTGGTGTAATGGGGCTGTGGCAAGGGATGTGGCAGGACTAAGGAAGTTTGTGGGTGAAAATACTCAGTGTACTCTGTTGATGTAATCTCCATGTGGATAAGATTGGGGAGCCGGCTTCTGGAAAGGGATGGCGCCATAATGAAAGGGCCCTGCTCTCTGGTTCCAAACAACTAGTTCTGGTCCACTGGTTCCACCCAGGGAAGAGATTGATTGTTGATTGTTAGTCACTACCAAAGTCACCCAAATCTGATACCCAGGATCGCTTGACCGGCCCATCGGGAGGCATCTGTGGAGCATCCCCTGTGGGCCAGGTTTTGTGATAGGTGTTAGTGATGCAGGCACAGAGCATCCCATTCAAAGGGAGCTTACAGCATCCCCAAAGCCAGAGAGAGCTTCAAAATGCAGCACGTTCCATGTTAAAATCTCTTTTTCATAGGATACTGTTGAGAATCTTTTTCTCTGTTTCCCAGAGTCCCCTAAACCTACTCCTCTCCAACTTCCCTTCATCTTTGGTGTCTCAATATGAAGATTGTATAGGGGATTAACAATGAATATCCAGTTTTCTCCTTTTGTTCTGAGTCTTTTTTTCACAAGATAAGTAATGTGGAAATACATTCTCCCTGATTGTGCATATATAAAAACCAGATTTCTTATTGTCTTGGGGAGAGGAGAGAGAAGGGAAGGAGAGAGAAAAAAACCTGGGGCTCAAAACCTTACAAAGATGAATGTTGAAAACTATTTCCATGTAATTGGAAAAAATAAAATACTATTAAGAGAAAAAAGTCATTGCTCTGCCCCGCCAATGGCTACCCAAAGTTCATAAAGTTCTGCCACACAGATGCAAGACATCCTCTCCTCAGTTAAAGATTTTTGCCGAAAAATGAAGTTCAAGGCATCATGAATATCCAGAGTTATCCAAGAGCAGCTTCTGTGTACTTGGATCAAATAGAAGTATAACCTTTCTTCCATATTGCTACCCTTCCCCAATGGTAGTTCCTTCCCCTTAGCAATATGCGTTAATGAACCTCATGTCCTTGGACTGATTTCTACCCCAGCTGAAGACACCAAGGTCATCCACTGCATCCTGCCCATTGCCAGTCATCCTGGACTCTGATGACTCTGGAAGAGAGGGCCAGGTTGATGCCCTCGGGCAACTGCCTCATATAAATCCAATTCCCAAGCACATCAAAAATTGAGCCATGGTGTCATTGATCCTCTTCAAAAATGAAGGAAAAGCAGCAACTTGGAGGGAAAACAGAAACTTCCACCAGCTGTTACCTTTGCTGAGGGCATGACGATTTTTGGACTCATTTAGCTTGTTAAAAACAAACCTGCCAACTTAAACCCACAAAATAGCTGCCCCAGAGCAGCAGGGACCGGTCACTAGCACTGATCTAGCGAATAATGGCAGGAATGAGGATCTTATGGGAAGTGAGTGTAGAAACATCTCATGTCAAGCCCAGAATCTGGGGATCCACAGCCCTCAGGGAGCCTCTGCAGCTGGGCACAGGGTGGGCCTGAGAAGCTTTTTGTCTCAGTTCTCCATCGGAGTCTCTCACTGTGCTTAGCACTGCTATACCACAAGATACAGTAAGTCAGCCTCATCCTCAGCCTGGGCCCCCTTGATGGTGAGGGCAGCTTTGCCCCCCAAAATAGATCCTGAGAACCGGGCAGGGACACCTGGTATAAGGTTATGAATGTATGAAATGAGCCCCCTGGGAGATTGGCCAGATTTCTGCTGGATCCAGCAGGGATAGAGCCCAGAGGTGACCGCCCCTGTGCTGGAGCTGCAGGCCAGGGTGACTGTTCCTCCTGGGGTCAGTCAGAGACGGCTCCTGAGTCACCACAGCCTGGGCACTGCTCCCTGAAACCAACAGCACAGACACAAATATCAGTAACAAAGAGAGGGGCTTCCCTGCCAAGGCAACTCATTTCATGCCCAGCTCTTCCCTCATCCACCCCAAAAAGCACTGGGATTCTCTCTTCCCAACCTTTGCAGACACTGAGCAGCATGAGAAGGAGAGGGGTCAGGCCCATGGTGTAGATGCTCTGCTTCCTGAGGCTCTGAGAGCTGGGCCTGGGCTCCTACCAGAGCTTCTTATCCCCCACTGCACCCCACCCTGGACAGATCGAGGTTATGTCATGCAAATATATCTCCCAACTCTAGAGATTTGAGCCCAGGGTCTGGGGATTTTGTAGGTAAGGGGTTGACATATGCTGACAGTGTGTAGTTTTCTGTGTGGTTACTCCTGGGGTGGCAGGCGTCCATGAGGGCACAGAGACACCTGCCAGGTCTGGACATGGCTATGTGGGGTCTGAGCTGGGAGCAGTCACCATGGCTCAAACATAGTGGTCCCACAGTGCCCCCTGCTGGAGCCAAGTGCCAAAACCCCCAATGACAATCAGGACCCACTAAAGACAGAGCCAGAAAGTGGCTGGATTGGCCCTTCATCTGCTCCCAGCCCCCCAGCCCCTTAAGCTGTGTCCTTGGAGCTCCTGGGTCCTATGTACTATGCACAGTAACTAAGAAGAGCACACTCAGCCCTCTCTGTTGGGAGTCACTACCTTCCTTGCTCCAGTTTAGCTATCAACTGCATAGAAGTCTGGTCTCTTCGTCATGGGAAAAGGACAATGGGGTGGCTGTAGGAGGCTGGTTCTTCAGGGATTTTCCAGAAACTTGACTTTTTCTATTAGGTAAATAAAATGTGAACATGGAATCATGCCATTTTCCTTATTCAAAAGTCTTTAAGTGCGATGTCAAAATATTGTTTGTTGGAGATATGTCTGAGGGCAATAGGAGAGTTTGGACGTTTCTCTCTTCAAGCAGAACAATACTTGGATTAGAATAACGTTAATAAAATTAACTCCTGGCTAATTTGTTTCTACAAGCAGAGTACAGTATTAATGGCTTTTTCTTCAATACCTTTTTTTGAACTTCTCCTCTCTCTTTTTAGATAAGGGGGCTTCTCTGCTGCTACTCTGGGGCTACAGAAGTTATATTCTTTAAGTTGATAGCAGCCTCAAGGCTAAGATCTTCAGATCTTCCCATGTCCTCTCCACTGGCTTAACAACAAGGCAGAGTGACACTGTTTCAGTGATTAAACATTTCCTTTAAGCCTGAGAATATTCAAAGAAATTCAGGTCTTCTTTCTGGAGGCTTATGGGACTTCTCCTAGAACCCTAGATGGAAGTGAAGTACTCAAGCAAGCCTCTAAAGGACATGTCCTATTTCAAACTGTAGATGGCATTGTAGAGCAAAGAGGCCTTCCCCTGCTTTTCACCCAACTTAAGATACTTTTTTCCAATCAGTTCCCAGCATCAAAGCGTTCCTCCAACCATATCAGCTCCACTCAGCAACTTCCCAGTCCTCCTATCATCTGTGCTAAGCTCCAGCTTCTCGGCTGTCTTGACCTTTTTCACTTCCCTTCTTTCTCCCTTCTAATCATATTCTTATGTACACGATGAAAATGGAGAGAACAAGATTAACCAGATATTGAGGGAGATGTTGCCGCAATCATATTTTGGGAGTTCTTAAGCCATTGAGCAACTCGGGAAGATCACAAAACGTCTCAGGGCTGGAAGACCGTAGAAACCTTTTGTAGGTAGAACAGTTTATATGCCCCAGGATTATACTTCTGGGGGTTCACTCCTAGTCCTGGCCTAGTGAATACTGCTGCTTCAGAAACAAGGATGATTAGGCAAACATGCCATGTCTTTTATAGGATCTGAGAATCCCATGGATCTTGAGTGACTTTTGCAGTGGGATATGGTCTGGCCCATACATTTTTGTCTCAGTTACTCGTCTGAGTCTCTCATTGTGCTGAGCATAACTAATGCAAGGTCCAAAAATAATTGCCCCCATTCTCAGTCAGAGATTCTGTTAATAGTGATGGCAGCTTTTCTGCCAAGGAGAGACCCTGAGAAATGGGAAGGGATACCTCATATCAGAGATGAGTTCTCTGGGAACTTGATTAGATATGTACAGGTACCTGTAGGGCAACTGACAAAAGGTGATTACTCCCATCCTGGAGCTACGTGTTGGGATGACTGTTCCTCTTGGGATCACAGTCAGAGATGGCTCCTGCATCACTACAGCCTGAGAAAGGCTGCTGAAACCAACAGGAAAGAGATCCATTCATCAAAAAACTACACAGGATCTTTCTTGCAAGCTCACTTACATCCTGTCTAGATCCCTCCCCGTAAAGTATCCCAAGAGCCCAGGGAATCTTCCCCCACTGCCTTTGCAGAGTGACATTCATGGGAACGAGAGGTTCCCAAGCATCCATGACTCCACAGTTTCTTCTTCCCTCTCTGGATAAGGTGGGGTGAGATCAAGCCCTACCATAAATCACCCACACTAGTCCTTCAGCACACCCTGGTAGAGTTAGCCCCAAAGCAACCTAAAGTCAATAAGGAAACACTAAGGTTAGCTATTCAGCCAAAATCCCTTCCCCATTATAAATTTATCCCTTATCTCTCACACTAGTGTAACAGAGAACTCAGAAAGGAGTCCAGTCCCCATGACCACATGCAGGTGCCTGCCTGAAGTAACTCCTCAGGTAGACTTTGGAGCATGTGTAGACATTCTACACTGGTTACAATCCACAAACCAGCCCAGAAAGAGGTGGAAATTTAATTGATGGTTGAACAGTAATGAGGATATATTCGAAGGACCCTGATCAACCAGACCAAGCCTCCTGGCTTCTGTTCCTTGCATCTGCGTTTTTTTCCTGTTTTTAAGTGAAAGAATATTATGGGTCTGACCTTGAGAATCTCACAAGGTCTGAATGATCAAGTTTCACGAATGGGAAAGCCCAAATAGAAGTATGTTGGCCAGCAAGGAATGAGTTAGGCAGAATATCCATGACTGGAGAAAGATTATTTCAAGGGATGTGTGTTGTCCTGAGCCTACCTTTTCCAACTGGTAGCTAGGGCAGGGGCAGTCTCATTTTCTCTTTTTTGTTGAAGTAGGTCCCTCCCTCCTTTTTTAAAAAAGTTATTGAAAACTAAATACAAAATAAGAAAAAAAACAAATAAAAAAACGAGAGAAATAGAATAAGAAAAAACAAAATAAAACATTGTCATGTGCCCTGCAGAATATCAGGGAGGATTTAAAATAATTAACCATAAATTTCCATTTCAAGAAAGCATATATAATAATAGAAGAAATGATATATTCATGAGTGTCCATCTTTTCTTTGCTTCCTTGTAGATTATTCTTATCCCATAAGCACTGGAAGAAGGAAAAGTGCAAACAATGCTAAGTGTGGAAATATGTATACATATATTCGATTTGTCAAGTATTTTAACATAATTAACATGTAGTGGATATCCTGCCATCTAGGGGAGGGGTGGGGAGTTGGGGGGGAAAATTTGTAATAGAAAGCTTTGTAAGGGTCAATGTTGAAGAATTACCCATACATATGTTTTGCAAATAAAAAGCTTTAATTAAAAAAAAGAAGAAGAAGAAGAAGGAAAAGTGCAAAGAAAGGGCTGCTTTGGGGAATTATCTTCTGGCTTTTCACCAGTTATGGAGATTTGGGGAAACTCCAAGTTCATTCCCAAAAGACTGCTTCTATAAAACTAATTGCTACAAACCCATCTTGTAATAAGCTGCCCCTGCTTTATCCAGCAAAAGGCAAGCTTCCCCATTCTCCCAGAGGAGGATGAAGGAGACAGCATTGAGTCCAATCCACTTCTGGGCCGGTTTTGCCACAACTTTGTTCCCCTGAGCTAGTCGGTCACTGGGACTCAAATCTCATCCCCTCTTCTTCTCACACGCCTGTCCTGTTCCCGGGGCTCACTGGGGGGCTGACAATGGAGATAAGTAAGGGATCAGGCAAATGGTGAAGCCCTCAAAGAGTAGCAGATAGCATGATGCCTCCAGAATCTGTCCAGATCTAATTAGGGTTTTTGGAGGATGGAGAGATGGACTTGGGAGTAAGAAAGAAACCAAAAAAGCAAGGAGAGATGGGAGAAAGTGAGAGAGTGAGGATGGCAGAAAAATATTCAGTGGAATGGGATCACCTGTGCTTTTAAATGGTTTTCTCTCATTAAGGACAAGGGCAACCTCATTATGGGAGAAGGCTGTGGCCGGGACAAAAGGCATCTGGGAGATGGAAGTATAGGAGAGGATAAGAGGGAGCTCTAGGCAAAAGGCTCAGGGCTTTCAGAGAAGATTGAGGCAAAGTAGTCACCTGAGAGAGTAGGGGAATAGGGAGACATGGGAGGTTTGAGGA
Organism: Myrmecobius fasciatus; assembly: GCA_023553655.1. NCBI lineage: Eukaryota > Metazoa > Chordata > Mammalia > Dasyuromorphia > Myrmecobiidae > Myrmecobius > Myrmecobius fasciatus. Next base: position 91,910 of record JAJPUD010007722.1, read on the forward strand.
GAAAGGAGGGAGGGACTGCTACTATAATGAGTGATATTTTCAATGGTTTAGGGAAGAGTAGAGATGAATTTGCCTCAGTGAGGATCCATTTGCCATGAGAGAATATCATTTTATAATCAACCACGTCAGTTCAGTTTCATGGTATTCTGCAGATAGAGTTAACAACATGTGAGTGGGAGCAGAGGCAGAGCATTATGGGAGTGCTCCACATCTGGCCTTTGACACTCCATCAGTGGAGGCAAAGGGCAAGGGAATCAAGGTAGAAGAATAATATGGAGAATACCAAGGAGTGAAGACAGGAAAGGGAAGAGCGGCCACTGTAGAGATAATGACCTTACAAAGAATACAGGGCAGACTGGGAGGTCATCAACCAGTGATCCTTGCAGTTTTCCCCAGAATCAGTTCTGTCCGATTGCACCTGTATAACCTATAGCAAATTACTTGCTGTCTCAGGGAAGGGTAGATATGGGAAAGGAGGGAGAAAACTTGGGATTCAGAGTTTTAAATAATGAATATTAAAATTTGTTTTATATGTAGTTGGGGGGAAATAAAATATTATTTTAAAAAATCTGCATGCTGGGTACCCTTTCCTGGGAAGGAAGACATGCCTGAATTCTCCTCCCGTTCTAGATCACTCCTCCATTGGTTTCCTAGCCTTCAAGGTCCTGGTAACATCACTGGGAAGAGTAGCATTGCTCCTGCTGGCCTCTAAAGGGAGTGCCTGGAATATGCTGGACTGGATGGTTTCAGAAACCCTCTGTAGGTATAACAAGGTCTGCTCTCTCACCACCAGGTCGGCATCCGCGGAGGGTCCACTCTCAGGCCTGCCCTGGGAAATACATGCCGTCGGGGAAAAGGACAGCTAAGTGAGTACAGAGCCATTCTTGGATTAGCCTGGAAGTTGGGCTTCCGAGAGACCTTTGAGTAGTCTCTGTATCTGGGACCAGGCTTGTGCAGCAGGTCTCAGTTCCCCATCTGAGTCTGTCACTGTGATACGAAATTGGACTGCTGTACCACAAGGCACAGTAATAGTGAGTCTCATCCTCAGGCTGGGCCCCCTTGATGGTGAGGGCAGCTTTGGCCCCAAGGAGGGACCCTGAGAAGCGGGCAGGGACACCTGGTACAAGATTGTTGGTGTTATAAATGAGTCTCTTGGGAGACTGGCCAGATTTCTGCTGGAACCAGTAGGGATAGTGCCCAGAGGTGACCGCCCCTGTGCTGGAGCTGCAGGTCAGGGTGACTGTTCCTCCTGGGCTCATAGTCAGAGAAGGCTCCTGAGTCACCACAGGCTGAGCACTGCTCCCTGAAACCATCAGCACAGACACATAAATTAGAAACAGAGACAAGGCTTCCTATCTAGCTCACCTCTTCTATTCCCCCCAAAGCCCAGAGAATCTGTCCCCAACCTGTGCAGAGAGCAAGCAGGATGAAGAGAGGAGTCAAGGCCATGGTGTCCCTGTTCTCTGCTTCCTGGGGCCCAGAGCTAGGGCTCAGCTCCCTCTTATCCCCCAACCCCACCCCATCCTGGGAGGCTGGAGCATTCCTTTATGCAAATAACTCTCAAAATTGCACTTGCTGGGACCCTGGGTGGGGACTCCTGCTGGCTCTAGAGTTCCTATTGAGATGGGTGGAGCAGATTGTGATATGGCCCTGGGATTGCCCCCCACTCCCACCCCCTTGGACCCAGCCAGGAAACAGCTGCAGGAGCAGCAAGCATACAGGAACACTCAATGCCAACTCTGCCTGTGGTTTCCTGATTTCCCTGCTGTGACCAAGCCCTGCAACAATGCAGCCACAGTAGTCCCACAGCGACCCCTGCTGGAGCCAAGCCCCCAAGCCATCTCTTGTTACTGAGAAAACGCCAAGAATAGATTATTTATAGCAGCTACCTGAATCTGCCAGTTATCTGGTTTCATGGCCCCATCTCTTTGGCCTGTGGCCTTGGGATCTCGGTCTGTGGGACAGCCCAGCCAGCCACCTGATCAGAACCCAGGTCCATCCATCCAGTGTCAGGTGCAAACCATCCCTGATCAATATTTCTCCATCTTCCAATTGTTTGGCTTTACCATCTTGTCACAGCCTAAATTCTTCTCTTGGTTCTGCTCCCGTCACTCTACATCAGTTCATACAAGTTTTCTTCCCAAGGTTTCTCTGAAATTGCCCCTTTCCTGGTTCTTATAGAATAATTGTATTCTCTTACATTTATATATTCATCAATTATTTATCCCTTCTTCCAGTCAGTGGGAACTCTCTCAGGCTCTGATTCCTTACCACTAAAGCAGCTATAAATATTTTTGTAAATTCTTATTTAAAATTTGTTTTTCTCAGGACTCAAGTCACCCTTAATCTATCTTCCTCCTCCCTTCTCTCCTTTTTCTCCTATTTCCCTTTAGGAGGAAATATATTTTACTGGGACAGAGAAAGGGTCAAGGTCACGAGGTAGGGGCTGAGTTTGGAGTCTAGTCATTCACAGCTGCTTTTGTGTACTCTTTTTCAGCTCTGTCCCTTGTTCTTATACTGTTTCTTGGATCTCCCAAGCTTTTAATTTTTTTTTTCTTTTTGGCTGCCGGAAGCATTTTTTCTGTAATGTGAATCTCTGGATTTGGGCTAAGATATGACTGAGGTTTTCATTTGGGGGTTTCTTTCAGGAAGTAACTGATGGATCCTTTCTATTTCCCCATACTCACTTGTTCTAAAAGACCCAGAGAGATTCTTGATCTGTAACATTTAATAAAAATAATATGTTATTTTTAATATTAATATTTAATACACTCTTTCTCCAGAGATCATGTGGTCTGCAAAGAATGGTGTCATATAGCTCTTTGCTTTGTGAGCCTAAGTTGGGGCCACCTTGACATTGAAACTCCCATGGAAGGTAATTTAGTAATCCTAAAGATGGGATTGGGTGAGAAGTTTTTCCTCACTTATGACTTAGAGTGTGAGGTCATTTATCCTGACTAATGAGGGCAAGGGTCCAAGTGTATAGGGAGTGTTAGCCTAGACCTCTATATAATCCTGGTCTGTTAAGTGAGTCCCGCCTTTCCTGGTGTGACTGTTGGTTGGGAGGGAGACTCCCTTTCTCAGGAGATTGGATAAAATCCCTTTCTGCTTTTACCTTGAGAAATCTCCTTGATTTAGTTGAGCCTGTGGAGTTGTCCCATACATCTCCAGTCACCTGTGAGTTGAGGAACTGGTTAAACTACTAAGGGAACTTAGGGGTAAACTGATCCAAACCAGCTATGGTCGGTGACAAGGCTAAAGACTTTTTCAGGGGATTGTAATCCAACCTAATGGCTTTTTGGATGGTGAATCTGACCAATTGTAATTTTGATTGCAATCCAACCTAATAACTACAGACAGTAAATCCGACCAACTGTATCCAATCTAATAACTATTCAGAGAGTAAATGTGATCAATTGTAACCAACCTAATGGCTTTTTGGATGGTGAATCTGACCAATTGTAGCTTTGATTGTAATGCAACCTAATTATTATTCAATATAAATCCAACCAATTGTATCCAAACTAATGACTATTCAGA
>JAJPUD010007723.1:0-25079 GCA_023553655.1 Myrmecobius fasciatus
TTTTTTTTTTAGATTATAAAAAAATTACAGATCTAGATGTTAATATTATAAGTAGTTTCTTGGAATAAAATAAGAAACCATTTTCAGAAAAGTTTCCATTACACCTTAAGTTCCTGACCTAGAAGGTCACTAGAGGAAAATTTTCCCTTGGTTTGAGAGTGAAATTTAACTGTAAGCTAAAGTTTAAATGATCCACAATATTTGTCAGGCAAAACTATCAAAAGGATATTTTTCTACTAGTAGTTACATAGTATTATATAATCTCCATGTTGATTATTGTTTTTTCTTGCTGATACATGGAGTGATTATATACATGAGTTCAGATTCCTGGGTTCAATATAACTATTAGAATTATTCAATTGTTTATTCATACTTCCAGCTGGATATAAAGAATATACTAAAATAGTCAGATAATTAGAAGATTAGTTGAAAGATTTCTTAAAGCTCCCTCAATTTTTTTATCTAGGCAATCCTTAGGTGTCACATGACCCTCTAGTGGAAGGGATGCTCAGCTGGACCCCGAGGCAACTACAGGATATTCTCTGGGAGTTGTACCCCCAAAGGGAATGCTTTTACACAGGTAATTTTTATAGTTTGGATTAATTAGCTGGTGTTAAATTTAGTATCTGGATTTTTTGATTAGGTATTTCAAGTAGAACCTATATTTGTAGAGGCTAGACTAGCCTGTACCCTATTATGTTGTGACACCTTTTAAAAAATATTTTTTGTATTTTGGGGAGCCTTTTAAAAAATTAGGTTCCATGCCACACAAAGGTAATATGGTCCATAAAATTAGTAAAATCTCCAAAATAGTTGTCTTTTTTTTTTTGAGAAATATGAATCTATGAGAAAAGATTTGAAATTTTCTTTTTGTATTTGAAGTTCAAGTGGGAAATTTTAACTTATTTAAGACTGAGTATTTTTATAAAAAGAAATACTTTGATAGGAAGGATTAAAAGATACACAGTTAAAACTGGAATGATTACTTATTTCTCATTTCCTTTGCACTTTATCGCCATAGAGTTCTTTATGTGTCAGAGTAAAATTATAATTATGAACTTTTCTAGGGGGATAAAGGGATTTGATCTAGGTCAAGAATGCCAACCCAACAATGATTAGATGAGTTGGGAACTGACCAATAATGTTCTTTCTCTATTCTTTTTCTTCAGTTTCTTCTTATAGCTCTTGGTATAATTGTGAAACTGAGAAAGGTTTAATAGAATGTTGTTTTGTAGTAATTGTTTCTTGTGACCTCTTCCAAGAATGTGACATACTCATATAATTTGTTTAATAAATACCTATGATCCAGCAAGTATGGAAATACCTACTTTTTGATTTGCACACTAATTTAGAATGTTATCAAGGATGAAATTTTGTAGATTAATTATTGAATTTTGAATATATTTTTCTTATTCTCAAGAAAGAACTAATAATTATCTTACATTAATGAAATAATTTAAAACACAACTGAAATAACTATTGTATCTTATGTCAAAGTAAGAATTAAAATGATACTGGAAGATATAACTTTGTTTTTTCTATGACTAGGATGGAAAGTAATAAACTTTACTTTTTATTTTTAATGTGAAATTTTATTTCTGTTATCCATCAGGGAGAATCACCACTTGATTTGGCAAAGCAAAGAAAAAATGTTTGGATGATCAATCATTTACAAGAAGCAAGACAGGCAAAAGGGTATGACAATCCGTCTTTCCTCAAAAAGCTAAAAGCTGATAAGGTAAAACACACTACTTTGTTGGCTTTTCTTTTTTAAATATAAGATAGTTATTCTGTTAATACAAGCATATCCATTTTAAAATCCTAACATTGTAATAAAATTAGGGTGCCTAGCAAAGCTTTATAAGTCGGTTTTTTGGTTGGTTGATTTGTGTAATGAATGTATATTATATTGTATTGCATTGTAATTGAATTGTATAATGAATGAGAGTTTTGTTTTGTTTTGTGAAATTCAATGATACTAATAAAAGTTGATTAATTGATTTAGTTGATCCTGAGATTTTGTAAAGATGTGAAAATCCTTTCTGATTTACCTACAAGTGCTGTTTCTGTGATGAACTACCAAAGAAAATTTTATTCAATTATCTTTATTGTCTTTTATTAGCCCCCTTCTTTTTAGCCTTAATAACAAATTTTTTTCCAGTTAGTTGAAGCATTAGTGTAATTGAATTGAAATTGTAATTTGCAGGTATATAAAGGCTACTACTAGACTATATTGCCTGGTAGTAATCTGTAATGTAAAAAAAAACAAATCTTCAGAATTTTTCATGTTACTGTGTACCAGACACTTTGCTAAACACTAAAAATATTCTCTGATTTAATCCTCACAATCAATTTGGGAGGCAGGTGCTATTATGACTCCCATTTTACAGATGCAAAAACTGAGACAAACAAGTTAAGTGACTTGCACAGGGTCACACAGCTAGTGTCGATTTAAACTCAGGACTTTCTGACATCCTATATTTAAAGACCTTTAAAATTCTAAGCGTAATAATAACTCACTTTTACATAGAGATTTAATGCTCTTAAACAACTTTATTCACCAAAATCCTTCATAGCTGAGTAGTACAGTTACTCTTAATTTCTTTTGCTGATAGAGACATTCAGAATTTAACTTTCTTATCCTCAGACTAATTTTTATTTATGTGTGAGTAGAATTCAGATTCAGATCTTCTGACTCCAAAGTCCATTGCACAGATTCTCTGGGCCACACTGCCTCTCAGTGACGCTAAAAAAATCAAAATTGAATCAACAAGTATTTGTTTTGTGCAAAACACTGTTCTGGGTGCACAAAGAGATACTGAGAAGTATCATTTATACTTCCTGCCCTCAAAGACCTGATGTTCAGATTGGAAATCAACAAAGTATAAACACATGAAAAATACTTTCTCAAATTCTCAAGGGTCTGTGAAACCATAAATGTTAATATTCTCTTCTGTGAGAGTAGATGATCTTTGAGAAGTTCAGTGGCTGAAGTGTTTCCTCTATAGCCAGCCTCATGCATTTTTCCTTCCTAAGTTAGTAGAATTAGTTTCTCACTACACTTTTACTCCAAGCCTTTATAGATTGGTAGCACCTGTCAGTGCACTTGTACTCAACTAGCAGAGCCTTTAAGAATCCAGGATCACTACTTTATATATTGAAACAACAAGGAAAATTAAATAATGATAAACTAATCACATATTTCAAAACAATAGTAGAAGAGCTATTATAACAAGGCAGGAAATTCATGGTTATTTTCCAAATGAATTTTTTAGACAATAATTGACTGAGAAGAATCCTGGAATTGTTTTTTTAATTTTTTTTTTGCTTTTTGCTGAGGCAATTGGGGTTAAGTGACTTGCCCAGGGTCACACAGCTAGGAAGTGTCTGAGACCAAATTTGAACTCGGGTCTTCCTAACTTCAGGGCTGGTGCTCTAACCACTGCGCAACCTAGCTGCCCCTGAATCATGGAATTTTAAAAATGGAAAAAAAAAAACATTGCAGTGGTCCACTCTTGTCTAGCCCAATGGAGGGATATACCACTTTAATGTGCATGTCAAGAGGGAAGGCATTAGAAAAGATTTGATTTCATCTGGTTTATGAAGGATAGGTTACATTTGAATATATGAAAGGTAGAGAACATTTCCTGAGTCTAATACAGTGAATAGTTCAGAGACTACAAAGTTTATTCCTTAGTAATATTTTACATTTCTAGAATTTCAGAACTTCCTGGCAAGGAATTTATTGAATCATTGAATAATATCAGCCCAGAAAGAATAATATATGGTAAAATTGGAAACATCTTTTATTTTTTTTATTTTTATACAAGGCACTTATTTTTATGATTTAAATAACAAACTTGTTTTATTCCAACTTTTTTAAAAACACTTTAAATCTGAAATATACTAATTTTTTTTAAATAAATTAAAAAAAATTTTTTATAGGATACAGTTCCTAATTGGCTGCTTGAATATCCTAAATTACAACAAACTATATTTGCACTCAATTGAATTTTTTTTAGAATCATTTGTGATTCTTTTTCCCAGTTGTTAGCACTAATAATTCTTTAAAAATCTCTTATTTATCATACTTTTTCAATAAAATGGAGATTTCTCCCTGCTTTGACACTAGCTTAGGCTTTCATTGCCCTTTTTTTTTTTGTATGTTTGCATGTTTGTTTTGCTGAGGCAATTGGGGTTAAGTGACTTGCCCAAGGTCACCCAACTAGGAAATGTTAAGTGTTTGAGATCATATTTGAATTCGGATCCTCTTGACTTCAGGACTGGTGCTCTATCCACTGTGCCATCTAGCTGCCCCTTTTTGTTGCCTCTTAAGTAATCTTTCTGTACTTCCACTACTTCTCCTTCATTCATTGTATTCAACATTTCATTGCCAAATGAACTATACATTCCTAATGATGTGACTCTTCTGACACATTTTAATTTGTTAATATTTTCCTTAAGATGTGATGCCCAGGATTGAACACTATGTTGTAGATACAATCTGAGCACGACAAAGCAATAAAAAACCATTTACTTAAGTGCTTGCTATGCGCCAGATTCCCCCCCCCCCCAAATATATAGTATGAGATAATTTTCTAGAGCCAAATAACCCTGTTGACAGTTATTAAACAAGCAGTTGACTAAAATTTGCCCTCATCTTTTTTATATGAACTGACACCAAGTTGGGGTTCTTACTATTTACCATTTTTTACTTGGCAAATTTAATTTTGCAGATTTTTAGGCTTCATTCCACCCTATCATAATAAATTTGAATCTTGAGTTCTCTCTCTCCTTCTTGATTTTTATGTCCTCCGCAAATCTGATATTCTTCTCTTTTTTCTTTTAAGTTGTTAATAAAATATTAAACAAGACAGATCTCCCTATCATTCCATTTAGAAATATACCTTTTGGTTATTAGTCTTTTTTTTTTTTTTTTTTTTTTTTGCTTTTTGCTGAGGCAATTGAGGTTAACTTGCCCAGGGTCACACAGCTAAGGAATGTTAAGTGTCTGAGACCAGGTTTGAACTAAGGTTCTCCTGACTTCAGGGCTGGTGCTCTATCCACTGTACCACCTAGCTGCCCTGGTTATTATTCTTTTTTTTTTATCAACACTCTTGAAAAATTTGTTCCAGACTGTATGGACAGCCTGCTTAGGTTTCCTCATCTTATGTACAAAGTTATTATAATAGAGTTCATCAGATTTCTTACTAAAATTTAGTTATGCTCTATATATTGCATTCTTCATTTGTTCTAAAGAAATAGCACAATAAAGAAAATGAGGTTGGTTTACAATAATGTTTCCTTAGTGAATTCCTTTTGCCTGCTGATGATAACTGTATTTTCACAATTTCTCTTAAGGGCTCACAGTCCATTTAAATATTCTGTTCTGAAATTTTGCTGGGGATTTACTACAAACCTACTGATGTATTATTTCTAGAATCTTACCCTTTGCCCCTTTAGAAACAAGAAAATATTTGCTTAGTTCCAATTTCTTGGGGCTTTTGTTTTCTGATTGCTTTTACTGACAGTGCTTTGCGGGTCACATTTTTCATATCTTTTGACACTGAAATTAGGGTTTGGAGACTTTAAGTAAATAATGTCATCTAACATTTTATTTATCTTACCCTTCAGTGGTTTCTATGTGGTGTTTGGACTACCATTTTTATTAAAAAAAAAGGGCATTATTATTCTTTCTGGAGAAGATAGAAGCAAAGTTGAATATGAATAAACTGACTTCTCTCTATGCTCTGTTACCATTACAGTATTTCCCCTGGACCTTTTGTATTACACTTAGTCTAAGAATAGTTTTAAAGACTTTTTGGGTAATCTTTAGCATTTTCATCTGTTGATTTATTCTGTACTTTAGCCCAAATACTGTTCTTACTGATACTATGACACTTTATTCTTAAATGGAATCATAAAATACTATTTAGTGATGTTATGCTAATTGCTCAGTTGTCTGTAGCTCCCTTTTTACATCACCCTTTCCCTCAGATAAGGGAATATTTTTTCATGATGCCTCCCTCCCCAGTTGCCCAAACTGTGCACAGAGTAGCTAGTTTTTTCTTTGTGATAAGGGAGGGATTTGTTGGGGTGAGGGAAATTAGAAAATGAAAGAGACATCAATTAAACTTTTAAAATAATCAGGAAAGTTTTAAACTGCCACTTTAGGGCTACATTTAATAAGTGTTCGTTTTCTTAATAGTAATATTGCTTTGAGGAAGCCCCTTAATCTTTATGCTTTTATTTCTTTGAAAGTTTATAATTGTTTTGCATTGTCACTTAAAAATGAAGATCATATTGTATAATACAATTTAAAACTACATTATAAATTCAGAATGTTTCATTAGATCATAAATTTATTATCGTAGCAGCAATGATAACAAAATTTGAGATTATATGATAAAAGAAAGCCATTCTAAACTAATGAAATGACAGGAACAAAGTCATATGTGGAAAAATATTGTACAGTTGAAATTATTTTAAGGCATCTAGTTTAGATGGAATATAGGGCAGACGTGAGATAAAAACAAAAAGTTGATACTACTACCTTCTTTCTCTTAACCTGTTCTCAGCAACCTCATTCATAGCCACAGCTTCAACTACTATCTCTATTCATTTAGCTCCCAAATCTCTATTTTCAGCTCTGATTTCTCTTCTTAGTCCCAGACTTAATGTCTCTTTTAACATTTCTACCCAAATGGCCTGTTTTTACCCTAGCATATCCAGAATCAAGCTTAATATCTCTCTCTCCCTAAATCAGAGCCTCTTTTTGGATCCTTTATTTATTTGTTCTTTTGCTTTTTCATTCATTCATTCATTTATGTATTTATGCTGAGTTAGGTGGGGTTAAGTGACTTGCCCAGGGTCACACAGCTAGCAAGTGTTACGTGTCTGAGATCACATTTGAACTCAGGTCCGTTGACTTCAGGGCTGGTGTTCTATCCACTGTGCTACCTAACTGCTCCTGGATCCTTTATTTCTATTACTGGTACCTCCCAGACTTTTGTATTAGAAAGCTTTGTGTGATTTTTGATCCACCTTTTTCTTTAGCCATTTGCATCCAATCTATACCATGTCCTTTTGATCCTACCTTTGCAACATGGCTCACATTCATCCACTATTTTCTGTTTCTGTTGCTACTATACTAACATGGGGCTTACTTGCCATATGCTTAGAAAGTTAAATCAACCTTATAGTTTTTCATGTTCCTTGGTCTATTTTAGATGGCAGTCTTACCTTTTCCAATCCAAGTTTTATATCACTGCCAAACTATCTTATGGCTAAGTTTGAGCATGTCATTCTTTTATTCAAAAACCTACAAGTAGCTCTCTGATTTACCAAGTAATTATATCCAGACTCCTTTGACATTCAGAGCACTTCAAAATTGAGTGCCCTCTTTATCTTTCTACCTTTGTCTACTATTCCTCACCGGACAAATTGGATTATTATCTATCCTTTGAGTAAATTCTGTGCCTTTCTACTGCCATTCTTTTGTTCATGTGGTTATCTGTTTTTCCTCCCTTCTCCCAAATTTAGTCAGCCTCAAATGCTGCATTCTCTATTGAACTTTTTCTGATTTCTTCTTTTTTATTTTTGTCAGTAGTGACTTTCCCCTAATATATCGCATAGTACTTTTATTTTTGTACTAGTCAAAACATTTATAAATTTGCACAATATATTTATTTATATATATATATGATTTCCTTAGAGACTGAGCTCCATAGGAGCAGTCATATTTTTATTTTAAACTTACTCCTATCAGCTCATAGGATATTGCTATGCACTCAGTAGGTGACTGATAACATGATCATTGAATTTTTAAGTTAATAGGTAGACTTGGAGATGTCAGACAGCATATTTTGATTTTTAGCAATGGACTTGACTGTATAATATCCTTATGAATAAGATGGTAAAATAAGACTCAGATGATCATTATTGGGTGGCTTTCTAGGTCACCAAACAAGAATCTTGAGCTCATAATTGTTAGCATGTGAGTATTCTTACCATTTTCTCTGATAGTCTATCAATAAATAGAGGTATATAATCATAAATGAAATGTAAAGATAGGAATTTTTTTTAAAAGAAATAAAAGTGTAAAGGAGAAACTTAATAGGACACCATATGGAAAAGACCTTAAAGTTTTAGGTAATAGTAAACTCAGCCATAGGTCAGTAGTGTGATGCAGTTGTTAAAAAATATAATGTGGCATAAACTGATGCTGTGAAATGAGTGGAACCAGGAGATCATTGTGCAAAGCAACAACAAGTTTATATGATGATGGACATGACATTTCAACAATGAGATGATTGAAGCCAGTTCCAATGATCTTGTGATGAAGAGAGCCATTTACACCCAGAGAAGAGGACTGTGGGAACTGAGTGTGGATCACAACATAGCATTTTCACTCTTTTTGTGGTTTTGTTTGCATTGTTTTCTTTCTCATTTTCTTTTTCCTTTTGATCTGATTTTTCCTTGTGCAGCAAGATAATTGTACAAATATGTATAAATATATTGGATTTAACATATATTTTAACATATATGGGATTACTTGCCATCTAGGGGAGGGGGTAGGGGAAAGGAGGGGAAAATTTGGAACAACATTGCAAGGGTCAGTGTTGAAAAATTATCCATGCATGTTTTGAAAATAAAAACGTTTAATTAAAAAAAAAAGAAGAAGAAATTTAATGTGGGCTTTGGAGATCCTATCATAAAAGGAATTAAAGATACTTGTTTAATCTTAGAGGAGAAAAAAGGTAGAGGTTATTGCATTCTTCAGATATTTCAAGAATTGTATCCATTTAGTAGAGAGGTTAGAGTTCCTTTGTGTTTTTCCAGAAGGCTATGTGATCGTCAGGGATATTCCATAGATAATAGTGACAGGGAAATACTTTTTGCCTAGAGCCATCCAAGTGTAGAAGAGGCATTTTAATGAAATGATTTGTTCCTTATCACTGGGAGAGTTCCAACATCAATTGAAAAACAAAAGCTTAAAAGACTAGATGATCTTATCTTCTGTTTAATGTCCAGATGTGTTATTTGAAAATGAAATCATAACTTATGTTCCTACAGCTTTAAGTTTTGTAGTTCCATCTGTGTCTGTTAAGTTCTCTTCACTACCAGAAAGGAATGGAAGCAATTCTTAGGCCAGCTCTGAAACCTCCTGCTCTTCTGAGAAGCAGTATTGTTTAATGATTATGGGTTGGAGGTGGAATCAGGAAGTTTGACTCAGATACTTAGTAGTTATATGACCTTGGGCTAAATTATTTAACCTGTCCATTCCTAACTTTTTTCATCTGTAAAATGAGGGGGTTGGACTTGACAGCTTCTAAAGGCCCTTCAGGTTCTCAATTTGTGATCCTATCATTTTTTTATTTTGTTAGAAAGACATGAATAATCTGGTACAATGCTGGAATCCCAGAACATGCTTTAAGAGACCAAAAAAGCACCTTTTTCCCTGCTCACCACCTCTTTGATCAAGTTTTGCTCTTCTTTTTGCCAGATATTAATGTTTCAATAATAAATGTACATAAAAATGCAAAAACCTGATAACATATTTGTTTTTGTGCAGGAATTTCGGCAGAAGGTAATGCTAGGAACTCCTTTCCTAGTTATATGGCTGGTTGGGTTTATAGCAGACCTAGATATTGATTCTTGGCTCATTAAAGGGCTAATGTATGGTGGTGTTTGGGCTATGGTCCAGTTTCTTTCAAAGTAAGTGTTGTTTTTAATTATGTAATATAGCTATAAATGAAGGAATATGAATTTTCTCTAAGGAAAAAAGTCATTAAAAATATTCCATTAGAAAAAAAGCATAATTTTTAAAACTTTGGTAAAGACATATTTTCTATAAAATAGTATTTATCTTTGGATATTTTAATACTTCTATGATCAGTGGTCTCATTAGTGTGCATGTTTTCTACAGCCTTATAAGGATTAACAAGGAAGTTGTCAATGAGTGAAACCTCATTTATGTTTAATGCCAGTATGTGTGTGCTTTTGCTCATGTGTGTATACACACATACACATATATGTGTGTAGTTTTTATATGTTCATCATATTGCACACACACACACTGGTATTAAATATATGCACATATCTATAATAAACGTGTACATGTGCATGCACATGTTACATGTATGTATGTGATTTGGAATATTTCAGTTGAAACCAGGTTGGCCTGGTTTTATAGCAAAGGCAGCAAAGTTTCTCTTAATTACTATCCTACTCCATCAGCATTCCCTCTTCTGCTTCCTTTTACTAAGGGGACTCAAATGGATCCTACAAGGAATCCGTTGTCCATTGGCTTCAGTGAGTCTGCCTTGTATTCTCCTTTCTTCTTCTAGGAAAATTTTCCTTCCTTCAGTGATCTGCTAGAATTTAAGCAGGAAGAGACCTAGTAAATAATACAAATTATTTTAGATATGAATGCTGGTTAATAGCTTATTACTTTGTTAGCCTTCAAGTATATTTAGGGTTTATGGAGCAGGTTTGATCATTTGAATTTTAATAAAAGAAACAACTGAACTGTAATGGTAACATTTATATTTACTGAGAGAGATATGTCCCCAGTCTGCTCAGTCTGCTCAGGCTCAAAAGGGTGACTGTGATTGTACCTAAGGTTAACAAAAACAGTAACAACAGTAGCTAATTCAGTGCTGCAAAGTTTTCAAAGCCCCTTACAAATATTGCCTCATTTTATTCTTGTAACAACCCTGAGAATTTGAGAAATAAGAAAATGGATGCAAATAGAAGTTAAGTGGTTTGCCTGGAGTCATACAGCTATCAGGGATTTGAAATGAGATTTGAACTTGGATTTTCTGGACTCCACATCAAGCTTCATGCTGGTTACATTGTGTTGTCTAGTTTACTGACCTCTACTTGACTTTTTAAAAGTCATTTAATAAGATTTTTATTTGGGATTATAATACTAACATTGTGTAGGCTAAATAGGTGTCATTAACTTAGGAATTAATTTTAAATCAAAAGCTCAGCTTTTAAAAATACCTTTGAATATGCCTAGAGTTTTTTGTGATCTTTTGTACAAATTAATCTTTGCCTTCTTCATTCAAGAGACCATCCTTGTTATTTTATTAAAGAATAATGTACATTTGAGATGGAAAAAAGTTGAGTACTGATGTAAAAAATTAGTGTTTGGGGGTCTCTGAAAGTATTTTTAAAAATTAAAGATTGCAATAACACAGTGGAAAGAGTACTAATTTTGGAGTCGAGGACCTGAGATTTTATATCTGAAATTTATAGTACTGTCTGACTTTGAGCAAATCACTTAACCTACTTGGGCCTCAGTTTTTAAGTGACCTAAGAGACCTCTAAGGCTCTCCTTTCTAGCTTTAAATTTCTGATCCTATGATCCTCATTTTATATGTTGTACAAGCATGTAGTATATGTTTACTAAAATGTTGTTATTACTTTAACTATTTTAGATGCGTTTAATAAGTACTCATATGACTGTTTCATTCCATTTGAAGTGATGTACCTAAATCCTAACATTATACAGAGAAGCAAACCTTTCACATAGTGAAAAATAGAAGTTGCTTTTGAATGTGTAATAGAAAATTGTGTGTGTGTGTGTGTGTGTGTATGTGTGTGTGTAGGTGTTCAGTGAATAATCAATAATACTTTATTTTGCATGAGAAAGTGAACTATTTATCAAGGGTGATTTTGAACTCAACATTTTTTCTTTACTATTTTAGTTGAAGGAATGTGATTTTTTTTTTTTTTTTTGATATATAGTATCAGTTTTCCTACAGTTAAAAAGATATTAAACATGTTTGGATCATGGCTCCAAAGGCACTATTGGATCTTGCGATAAAATGGATTTGCTATTTAGAATATAATTTATCAGATTTGTGCTTTTTAAGTTCTGTAGAGTTTTTTTTTATTATTATCATAAAACCTCTTTATAATTTAGTAAATTATCTTTCCAGGTTATATTGAATGAAAAAATTAATCATTTTATAACCAAACTGGTGATGAGGCCTTTCAGTGAGACTGGTCCTGGAGCTTACACTTAAAATTCTTCCATAATCTGGAACTCAGGGTCATCTGCATGTTACAATGAGATGCTAGTAACAGGGTTTAGAGAAAAAATTATTGTATATTACCATTTAAAAAATCCTATTTATTTGGATTCTGGTTAAATGATTTACTGTATATTATGCATGTTTAATTTTATCTTTTATTGAGAGATAAGTAAATTATCATAATATGATTTTAAATTCAAACTAAATAAAATTTGTGTCTTACAGATCATTTTTTGATCACTCAATGCATAGTGCATTGCCACTTGGAATATATTTGGCAACCAAATTCTGGATGTATGTGACGTGGTTCTTCTGGTTTTGGAATGATATCCTTTCTGTCAAAAAGTTGATATCTTCAGTATTTTTCATTAGTTATTTAGTGACAATTAAAATATAATTAATAGAATTCTACAAAACCAAAAATTATTCAGGAAAATACTTTGGTAGGAAGTATATTCATAAACAGTTGTTTTTAATGCCAAATTCTTGATGACTATTTCTTTTAGAGGTATTATAAAAGTATAACTTAATTTTAACATGAGAATTTTTATTACATTTCTCTTCTAGAAAATGTAAACTTAATGATTTCTTTGTTATACCTTTAAAAATAATTTTTTGGTTCAAACCTGTGTCAAAAACTTATGTGTGCAACTCTCTGTGCCTACTCATGTCTAGTTTATATTCTGAGAGCATTGCTGGGGGAAGCAAGAAAAAAAAGTGACTTGTCCCTTATCACAAAGCTAGAATGTGAGACTAGATCTTTTTGATTCCAAGACTTGGCATATTGCTTTTGATTAGACCCTTTATTTGCTCAAAAACTGTTAAATTTATCTTAGTTTTAAGACATGGCCCAGAGTTGCTTGATGAAAGGCATGTATTTGCCATACTTTAATTATGTAGAATATATTTAACTAGAGACCTATGTAATAATCAACAGGTATTCATTAAATACTTGCTGTGTACCAGGCACTATGCCAAACCTTGGGGATACAAAGAAAAGACAAAAACAGGTTTACTCTGAAGTTGCTTACATTGTAATGGGAGGTGGGGGGAAGGATGACAACAAATATAAATCAGTAAATGCTAGTTATAAATATTTGGAAGATGAAAGGTAGCCTTAGAGGAAAAGACCTCAGCCACTAGGGTGTCCAGGAAAGGGTTCTTGGAGGAGATGGTATTTGAATGGAATCTAAAAGGAATCTAAAAGGATTATTAAGTTCTTAAAAACAACAATCAATGAAATATTGATTTTTAGGTTTTTTTTAATATCCCTTATTTTCATGAAAATGAGAAAGGGCAGGAAAGATCTAAAATATGTTATTTTGTAATTATCTTTATACACAGATGATGGTGCATTTCTATTTTATAGTTCTGGTACAGTTAAAACAAGGTCCCAACTTTTCCTTAGTTGTCTTGGGAAGAGAAAAAAATAGCTAACCCATATTCTTGGCAGGTTATTTGTAACTTGACTAATAGTTGTTGTTGTTGTTTCTTCTTATTTTTTAAAAAATGAGAACCTGTCTAAATTAGGACAAAGGCAAGTAAAAAGCTTTTGTCACATTGGTGGTGATCTGGTGATATCAATCAGCATTGCTATCAGTTTATATGTATCTGAGAGGGTGCTGCTTAAAGGACATGCTTCCATGATTCCTGGAGAAGGCACAGTAGACCCCAGATATTTAAAGGCAGCCTCCATTGACCTGTAACATCAAGTCTAAATTTGACATTTTCTTACGAACACTATTTAGACTACCACTCTTCTGAAACTGTCCTTAAAATGTTGGTAAGAAGTGTAAATGTAAGGCAGGTTAGTAGTAGAGAAAAGATTTAAAATTGAACCTAACAATGTTTATTAAGTACCACCATTACCATTATAATAGTATTCCACCAAATTTCAGAGAAAAGTGGTCTTTCCCTTTTTTAATTATTGGTACTGGCACTTAGATGTATTTAAAACTGTCATCTGACTTTTAAGCTAAACTGATTTTAAGTTGATAATTCTAATTTGTGGTAGATTTTAGTATATTATTCTTGCAATGTATTGAAGACAGCTTTATAAAATGCTTACATTATACCCCAATTTTGTTTTACTTTAATATCATTTTTAAAAATTTTGAAATTAAAAAAACAACAAAAAAGAGTATTTCCATATACAAAACAGAACAAAAAGATTACACACTGTGAATTTCTATTCTGCATGGTTTGCTTTTCCTTTTAAGTATAATTAAGTATAAATACAACAAATTAATTTTAAAACCTTCAAAAATAAAATAAAATGCTTACATTCATCAAAGCGCAATTCTTTTTTTGCTTTTTTAGTGTAAGTAAGGTAATATCTGGTGAAATTCCTCCTTGTGGCAGTTTTCACTAACTACTTCATTTTGGTCATGTATTATACTTGGACATAAAAACTGTCCCTTGAAGATTCATTAAGCATTAGAATTATCTTATAGGAACATTTGGGTATGACTAAAACTTATTTTCATTACCTCATCTACTTAAAATTTGCTTTTTAAATTAGTCTAAAGTGACTTCAGTAGACTAGAGATATTTCATAGCTGCATAACGTTCTGTTACCTAAATTGGACATTGAATTTTACACTGAAAAGGGAAAAGTTTATATCTTCCTAAAATAATTCCTTGTTGCCTAATACATGAATTGCTTTTTAGCCCTAATTGAGGAAGAGGAAAAATACTGTTAAATCAATAAATAGTGAAAATGTCATTCTAGACCAAAGTTTAACCTTTCTCTATTATGAAATCTTTTCAGAGACTGTTGAATATTAGCACCTAGGTGGTATCACTGTTATATTTAATACTAGACCTAGAGTCAGGAAGACTTGAGTTCGGAAGACCCGAATTAAAATTTGCCCTCAGACACTAGCTGTGTGACTCTGGGCAATTCATTTAGCTTGTTTACCTCAGTTTACTTGACAAGCCCTTAGCACAGTGCTTGGCACATAGTGGACATTATATAAATGTTAGTTGTTATTGGTAAGAGTAGTAGTAAAGTAGGTAAATTAAAATTTCTCTCCTTTTTTCTGAAAGAAAAAAAAAATAAATACAAAGTTAGATAGCCTTAAGATCCGGGTCCAGGAAATTCAGCTGAATTTTGCTGTTAAACTTAGATTATTCCTGATTTTTATAAATTAAAATAAACTTTCATACTACTCATGTAAAGTTTGCTAAGTTAAAATTTTATATATGTGATTGTTCATTTATATTTTTGTTTTAAGTTTTACATGATGGGATAAGTTTTGGATCAACCTTGCTATAAATTTTAATGTTTCTGTAGTCAATTTGAATGGAAAGGATTGTGTACTAGTTAGTTAGCCAAATAGGTAACAAAATTCAAATTCATCAATTTTTAAACTTTTTAAAAATCAAAAAAAAAACTTTTAAAAATAGTATATGATGTGAACTTTGAAGGACTTTATATTCTTGTTCAGAATTTTTTTTCCCCTCATAATTAAATGATGATGTAGACCAGTTTTATGTTAGTGATTTCAGATTTTTTTTTAGTTTATTAACTTAGAGTATCTTATTAGAAAATTATATATATTGCTAATTAATATTGAGTTTTTAATCTACATATTAACAATTAACTCTTACCTGGTTTTAAAATCTTTAATTTTTACATATTTAAATATATATTCAGCGATCTTCTTGGAGGGGAATCCTTATAGTTTCACACCGTTAGCAAAACTTTAAATTCTAGATCCCTAAATAACTATGGTTCCATTGAACGTTTTTACTATAATATAGACATGTTTCTAGTCTTCATGTCATATATTGACTATAATAAAGTTTTTAACTCAGGATACCCTATAAATTAATGAGAATGATGATTCCTCTGAAGTGTTTACATTATTTGAGTTCCACACTACTTCCATTGAGTTAGAACCATTTACCATATTTTACACAGCATAACTTCAAATAGTGTGAATATGAACATGTGAGCTCTTCATGATATTCATTATTCGTACTACTTGTGACCTCTCTTTAAAATAATCTGAGGAAATAGGAACATAGGTAGGTGGGTGGGTAGGTGGGTAGATAGATAGATAGGAAGTAGGGAAGAGCTTGCAAATAAGCCATAGAAGGAGTAAATTGTAAAGAAGCATGAGATTCTTTATTAGGTCTTAAGACTGGAAAGAAAAAGGGGTAGTAGCTGCCCTAGCTAATCTCTGTTGCATCCTTCCTTTTTATTGTTTTTTTCTATTCTCTCCATACAGATCAGAACCATATAAATAATCAGATCCCAAATTAGACTAAATAAGAGAAGGGGACATTAGTTTTTGTTTTGTTTTGTTATGTTTTTTTGACATGTACTCCCTAAGTGGGTGTTTAATCAATACTTCTGTATTCTAAGTTGTTAGATCTGAATGGGACCTTTAGAAATCAAGTTTCTTATGGAGAAACAGTTTAACCATAATATCTCTTGTTCTACCAGTTTACCAAACATTCTCACATGATCTCAATAACAATCCAGTTTTTTTTACTCTGCATTTATTCTTCTATATATTTACAAAAAAAAAAGCTACTGTTTTAAAGAAATAAGCCAAAATCTAAATTATGTATATTCCAAGGTGAGGATTAGTGTACCCACCTCTTCGTTTTCATCAATACATAAACACAAGTTAACATCAATTAAAGTGACTTCAGTTAATTATCAGTGGCAGTTATTCCATAATGGTTAAGATAATTCAATTTTGAATCATAGGTCCTCAGTTGAGATCCTCAGTTCACTATAAAATACCTAAGTGACTTTGGACAAATGACTTCAGTACCTATTGAGGATACTGTTTTGTAAACCATAAAGCTTTATGTGAATATCAGATATTATGAGTTTCATATTTGAATAAGAAAGATGACATGAAATTATGCATAGTCTTGTCCTACCTCTGACTCATAATAGTTATATGATTCTGGGTTTTCTCAATGCCCCAGGCAACTCTTAACAGTATAAGTTGTAGATTAATTGCTAATCTGAACTGGCTGAGAGAGTACCCATATTTTTAAATTCCCCTGCACTAATAGAGTCTAAATTTGTCTACTCCCAATTTTTAGTACATTTTTCTTGCCACTTTTTGGGGAAGCCATATATGGCAATTGGTATAAAAACTTAAGATGTTTTATTAGTTCTTAAATAATTTTCCTTCTTAGTTGCTGATTCTATCCAGAAACAGTATTTTAATTTGTACCAACTGAATTCCATTCTGTTCTTAATTAAGACTTTTAGTTAAAAAACAGTTATACTTCCTGCTTAATATCATTAAAAATATGGAAGACATAAAAATGCCTAGCTACAAAATTGAGAACAGAAATTTTACATATATTTCTGCCACTGTAAAAAGATTAGAAATGTTTTTTTTATGAGTATTCCAGATGTTTTGGGCTTCAGTGCTGTGTTATTGCTCTCAATGTGATTTTGCTTCCCTCTGCATAATGTTTAACCAGTTTAATATGTAAAATTTGACACTGATATTTCCATTCTTATTTTTAAAATTTTTTTTTTAATTTATAACTTTAACATGTGAAGTGTTGAATAAATATCCCATTTTCATCCCTGGATGAAACTTTTGAACTTCAGATCATTTCACTTAGGAAATGCTTCAATACTGCTGAATAAAATTTTAAATTATTTAAAAATAGTTGCAATATGAATGTTAGTCATATTTTTAGAATATAATAACAATAGCAATAACTAGCATTTATAAGATTATTTATGCTTTATAAAGTCCTTTACATTTTATCTTTACAGTGCCCTAGGAAATAGAAGCTATTATTATTCCTGTTTTATAGGTAAGGAAGCTAAGGCAAATAGAATTTGTCTCAATGTAAGAATCTGAGACAGAATTTGAACTTTTCTGTCCACTCACTATGCTTATTTTTTCTGCTTCAGGGCAAAATTCACTCTTTGGAAGTTAAGAAACCATTTGATTTACTTTTACATTTTTTTAGAGACATAGATCTTTAAATTGATGTAAAGAATTAATTTACTTACTACAGCTTAGTTGAGAACTTGCAAAATTTTTGAGATTAATATTTAACATATTATATTGTGATTTTTAAGTTGCAAGGTTATGGTGATTATCCTTCTGTCAATCTTTTTAATTTTCTAGATTTTTGAAAAATGAAAAAATTTTTGAAAAAAACCTCATTGTCTATTTCTTTAGATTCCTTAACTTTAGGCACATCTCAATTTTTTATTCATTCATCTTCCATTCCTTGCCAATAGTGTTGCACTTTTTTACAATTTTGGAAAATCTTGGAAATCAGACCCAGGAATTATTAAAGCTACAGAAGAGCAGAAGAAAAAGGTAACTGGAAATGAATCAATTTATTTTTTTAAATTGCATACAATTTAACCACTAAATTCCTGTTAATACTTGATTTCATGAAAATATGATGAAAGTTATATCATAATTTGCAATTAAATGTCTTAATTTGCAATTAAAGAGAAGATAACATATGCTTTTTGGGGGGTTTAAAAATTTATTGATATCTTTTGTTCATCAACTTCTAAATATATTCCTCTGCTTTCATCTCCTCAGATTAAAAAGAAATTGAAAAAATTTAATCAGCACTAGCATAATACATGCAATTTTCTACACCCATAATCCCTCCCCTCCCAAGCCTGCAAAGCAAGGAGGGAGATATACATTTGTGCCTGATTATTACAGTTATTCAGTATTCCATTTTGTGTTGCTTTTGTTCTTTTTATTTACATTGTTTCTCTGGTTCTGCTTCATTTTGTATCAGTTTATATGTCTTTTCATTTTATCCTTCATATTTATCATTTGTTAAGGAATAGTACTATTCTTTTAGTCATATGCCACAGTGTGTATAGCCATTTTCCAGTAAAAAGGCATCTACTTGCATGTATTTTATGTTTATTATAATGTTCATTTAAATAGAATAGTGAATCTGTGAGTTTATATGGTTTGGGTAAGCAGTAAATGTGATCATTCCTTTTAATGAGATCAGAATTAAAGTCACTATTAATGATTCAAAGTTAAGGGCATGACATTTTATTGTCATATGTATAAAATTTTAATATATGTATACATATATTAAGAAAAAGTATCTTTAAAAGTTTTTTTTTTCTGACTACCATTTTTGTGGAGTTTCTCCCTCCCTCCAATTATTTTCCTCAGAATTTTTGTCAACATAAGGGTCTTCCTCTTTTAAAAAATAATAGAAATGAGATATAATCAAAATAAAATTCATTATTAGTAAAATGGCTATTCATTAAAAATTCACATGTAATCAGTCAACAAACATTTTTGAAATGTCTACTTTGTACATTGATGCAGGATAAAAAACACAAAAGAAACAGTCCTTGGCATTTAACAACTTACTTAACTTTAGTTTGGGAAGACAATATGGACATTTTAAATGAGTGAGGAAAAGTTGCATGTAGAAGATGACCCCTAGGGTGAGCCTTGCAAGCATTTTAGGGGTAAACAAGAAAGGAAAGAATTCCAAATGTCAGAGATAGCCTATATTGCTTGGAGGCAGAAGATTGATTGTCATGTGTGAGGAATAATGAGGAATTCTGCCTTCTTGTTTGGATCATGACATGCATGAAATATAAGTATATTATATACTTGTGATGTATAAGCTTGGAAAGATAACTTTGGGACTAAATAATAGGGAATTTTGAATTCATAACGGAAAGGTTTATATTTAATCCTAGAGGTAATAAAAAGCCACCAAGTTGATTGTGCAAAGAAGTGACATGTTCAGATCTGTGCTTTGAAAAGATAACTGTGGTATGTGAAGGATGGAGGAGGGAGACTTAATGCTGAGAGATCCAGTTAAGAGGCCATTATAAGAGTCTGGGAGAAAGCTTAACTAGGATGGTGTCTCTTGTGAGTTGGATTCATGAATCAATGAATGAAGCATTTGTTAAGCACTTATAATGTGTAAAACACTGTGCCTAGTGTGGTAGGGATACAAATAAAAAAATAAAACATTCCCTGTTCTCAAGGACTCAATATTTCTTTTTTTTTTTTTTTTTTTTTTTGCTTTTTGCTGAGGCAATTGGGGTTAAGTGACTTGCCCAGGGTCACACAGCTAGGGAATGTTAAGTGTCTGAGACCAGATTTGAACTCAGGTCCTCCTGACTTCAGGGCTGGTGCTCTAACCACTTCGCCACCTAGCTGCCCCAGGACTCAATATTTCAATGGGAATAACAATACATATGTAAAGTTTCAGTGGCAAGTCAGCTGGAAAGATCACACAATTAACATGCAGTGACAAAGCTTATGATAATGTCTCTTTAATATCATTTCCACTGATAAAATGATATCAGTTTCTGAAGCTGAATTATATGACAAGGCCAAAGACAGTCTCAAGAGGAGATATGGTAGAAAGATTTAGCAACTTATTGGATATATGGAGTGAAAAAGAGTAAGAAGTTGAGGATGACACTGAGGTTATAAATCTAGGTGACTGGAAAGATGATGGTGCCTCTCAGCAGAAATAGGGGAAGGTTTTTGTTTGTTTTGCTGAGGCATTTGGGGTTAAGTGACTTGCCCAGGGTCACACAGCTAGGAAGTGTTAAGTGTCTGAGACCAGATTTGAACTCGGGTCCTCCACTAGCCTCAGGGCTAGTGCTCTATCCACTGCGCTATCTAGCTGCCACTTTTTGTTTGTTTTTAAGTGGAGAGCAGTGCTTTTGGACAAATGATAATAAATTTCATTTTGAATATGATTGAACTTCAATGGGACATCTAGTTCAAATGTCCAGGAAGCAATTGGTGATACAGGAACTGAAACTGAAGAGATAGGCTAGGGGCTAAATATGTGGTTTTTATAATTATCAGCATAAAGATGATTATTAAATTCATGTTGTCTGATAAGGTCACTGAAGATAGAGCATTTGGGGATACATGAATAATGATGACTCAGTAAAGGAGATTGTAAATACCTAAAAATGAAATCCCAGAGAAAGTATATTACAACCAGCATATGCAAAAAGCATTTAGAAAACTTTAAAAAAAAAAAAAAATTCTTGGAAAGAAGTTACCTGTAAAGAAATGGAGTTGAGTTCTGATATAAAAATATCTTTCACAGTCTTCCAGCTTTTTGCTTAAACCATTGCCTTAGAATATCAATTAAACAGAAAGTATTTATTAATTACTTGCTGGGTCAGCAATCTCGGAATGAATATGAACATGGGAAATGAGTGATGAGGGCTATGGACAGAAGTTAAATAAATGAGCTAATATTAATTTAATACAGTATGTGCTAGTCACTGGCACTAAAGATTAAAGTAAAACTTCCAGCTTTTTATTGATCTGTTTACCCATCCCTAACAAGTAAATTCAAAACTGGAAGTTAAAGGAAAAAGCCTAGGGCAAGACACATCCTCTTTGGAAAGTTGTGAGCAAAGATGCCTCACCAGTTGATAAATTCGGAATTATTAAAGGATTATTTCAAGCCCATGGTATTCTGGCTTACTTTGCCTTGTAAATATACTTCTTACTGTATTAAGAAGTAGTTTGTAGATTGCCTAAGCCAATTGGGTGATTGCCAGTTCTTTTTCCTTCTTTAAAAGAAACACTACCACATTTATTTTCTTTCCCCCCTCTTCTATTGAACAATAGTAAAAGAAAGAAAGATTAAAATCTCTCCATTAAAAAAACATCTATAGAGTGAAGGAATACTATATTATTACATAACGTAGCGACATATGTCACTGCATGCAATATAATAGTGGTTTTATAAGTCTGTTAACTTTCTGGCAGAAGATGAGTAATAACATGCTTTTTTTTTCGGTCTTCTGTAATCATGGCTTGTTACTGAACCAATGAGTTTTAAAGTCTTTCAAAATTGTTTTTCTCTATAGTGTTCTTGTATAAAGCATTTTCTTAGTTGTGCTTTATTCTGCATCGTTTCATAGAGCTCTTTCCACTTTTCTCTGAAATTCTCCATTTTGTCATTTTTTTATTACACAATAACATTCTATTATTCATAGGCCATAATTTGTTTAGACACTTCCCAATAGGTGGGTACCCCTTTGTTTCTAGGTTTTTGCTGCTCTGAAAAGAAATATGAATCCTTTTCCTTTCTTTGATATCTTTTTGGTGCTAACTTAGTAAGGCCATCAGTGGGTCACAGTTTAGTGACTTGTGGGACATAGTTTTGGATTGCTACCTAGAATGTCTGTTCCAATTCACATTTCTACCATTAGTGTATTAATGTGCTTCTTTTTCTACAGATTCTCCTTTTTGGTCATCTTTGCCATTATGACAGATAATGAGGTAGAACCTCAGAGTTGTTTTAATTTCATATGGTTCTTGATAGCTAGGATTTCTGTTTTTGAAAACTGCCTATTCATATCTTTTGGCCTTTTATCAATTGAGGAAGTGTTTTGATGCTTATAAACATTTTGGAAATGGGATCCTTATCCAAAAAAACTTGCTGCAGATTTTTTTTTCTTAGAGTTACCTACTTCCTTTTTAATTTTAACTGCTTTTAATTGTGGTACAAAAACTTGTAGATTGTATATAATCATAACTATCCATTTTATTTTCATGTAATCCTTACTATCTCATTTAACTCATATCCATAGATCAAAAAGGTAATTTTATACTTGTTCCTTTAATTTAATCATGATGTAACCTTCATGTATCCTTTTGGAGAATCCCTCTCCCTTTTCTTGTTTTTTCTCCCTCCCTATTTTTCCCCTCTTCCTTCCTCTCTATTAATTCTACATCTTCTTTCTCCCTCCTCCCTCTTTTTCCTTTTTTCCCTCTCTTCCCCTTCTGGCCCATCCTTCCGATTTCCACCATTAGATTAATAAGTGCTACTCCCACTACACAAAAGATTGATGGTAACAAGAACTTTCTTTTCTGAGTCTTCAATAGATATGGCTGTAGCATCCACAGGGTTTATTGACAGGCTTCATTTCCATTGGGGTTGCTTCCCAGAATGATAGATATGTTTGTTTGTTTTAAATAAAAAATTACTTGTGCAGAAGTTAACTTTAAAGAAGAGATAGGATTCTGACACGAAAATACCTTGTAAATCTGCCAGCTTTTTACCAATAGCTGTTGCTCCAGAATACCAGCCAAACAGACAATAATTTATTAAGTGCTTGCTAGGTCAGAGATCACTTTATGAATATAAATGTGAGAAAAGAGGCATTGGTATTCCCAAGACTTTTGGACTTTTCCATCAAGGTCATGATAGTGGAAGTTCAGCTTGCCTGACACATAAATCCCAGAAAAGCCCTATCTAGGTCTATCCAATATGTAATAGAGGGATATTTTGTTGCTACTATTTTTCCCTATACCACCTTTTACTAAATTCCTTAGCCAAAAACTGCTTAATATCTATTGCCTGATTAAGTAGAAGTACTTGAACAATAGTCTTATACTACTACTACTACTACTACTACTACTACTACTATTACTACTATTGCTACTACTACTACTTACTACCATATAAGCATGTATTATAGTAGTATAATGTCACTTTAGTAGCATTTTGACTGAGATTAAATACAGCCCCACAGATAAGGCAGTTTTTAGAAGCCAAGACATTATCTGGGAGTATTCTGTAAAACTTGTATAAATACAAATAATGAAGTCCAAAGAAGATAAAATATTTAATATAAATTTTAGAAGTTTATTTGCTTCCTTTTTTTGATTATTTAAGTGTCTAGATCGTATTGCATTTTGCTGTAATACAGTAATACCCTTAGAGGCTATTGAACTACAAAGGGGCTATTTGGACTAACAGTGATCCTAATTTGTTAAGCATTTTGAATATTTTCATGTGCTTTCTGTGGATTTTTTGTCTTCTCCTTCGTAGTTAGCTTTCACTTTTTATTGCTACTAACAATCCATACTTCTCCCCTGCTTTCTAGTTTTCTGCTTGCAATCTAATATGGACTGAGAAAGAAGATAATAAACTGAGCTTATTATATAGAGTTGTCTAAAATGGAAATTAAATTAGGAGCTTAATGGCTTAATGATTTTCAGAGCACTGAATTTCTGACATCCATTTGAGTAGTCCCAGCTCGTAATTCTTGGTTCTTAACTTCCAAAACTTTCAGAGAAAAAACACATTCAGAGTCCTTTCTGTCTTTGCTGCAGGTTTGCTTCATCATCACTTCTTCAGAGCCAAGATTAGTTTTTACAATTATCCTATTCGGGCTACTTTTCATTATTTTCATTTATGTTATTTTACTTATTGTGTCTATTGGTCTGCTGATTCTCCTTCTTTCTGTGTAGTTCTTAGAAGTCTAACCATCTTGTCCAAATTCCTCAGGATACAATAATAATCAATTACATTCATTTACTACTGTTTATCCAGCTGATTCCCCAATTGATAGTGCCCCCTTTGTTAATACTTTTTTGCTACCACAAAAAAGTGTTATAAATATTTTGGTAAACAAAATATTTTGGTAAAGCCTTTCTTATTCTCTTTGACCTTAAAATATGTGCATGGTGGTGGCATCATGGGAGTAAAGAATATGAACAATTTAGTCCCTTTTGCTGCTGTAATTCCAAATTGTTTTCCAGAATGGTTAGATAAAGCCATAGCTTTACCAGCTAAAATATGGCATTTTAAATATCACCATGTCTCTCTTCTTGTAGCTTCTCTAACATTGACTCTTTTATCATCTTTGCCATTTTGTTGGGTATAAAGTTGGGCCTCAAAGTTGTTTGAATTTACTTTTCTGTAATTTTCAGGGGAGTATTATTTCCTATGGTCATTGATAAAATTCTTTTTTTTTTTTTTTAATAAAGCTTTTTATTTGCAAAACATATGAGTGACCTTTCAACATTGACCTTTGCAAAAAAAACTTTTTTTCCCAAGCTTTTCCTTTCCCTCCCCCCGCCCCCCCACCCCTAGATGACAGGTAATCTAATACATGCTAGATAGGATAAATTATATGACAAGTACAATACATGTATACATATCTATACAGTTATCTTACTGCACAAGAAACATCAGATCTAGAAAGAGAAGAAGAAAAAAAAAAAAAACAACCTAAGAAGGAAAACAGAA
>JAJPUD010007723.1:30079-51351 GCA_023553655.1 Myrmecobius fasciatus
TTAATATAGTCAATTATGTTAATAGTTTTCCTAATATTGAACCATCCCTGCATTCCTGGTATAAATCCTACTTGGTCATGGGATAAAATTCTTTTAAAAATTGTTCATTTTCTTGTACCACTGATCTATTGAGGAATGGCTCTCCGAAATAGTGGAAGAATAGATTTTTATCCCATTTGACAGTTTTTCTTATTATTGCTGCTTTGAATTGTTCATTTACAAGCTTTTCTTTTGTCCCTGACTTGATACAGAATCTTCTTGCTAGTCATAATTGTGAAAATTATTTCCTTTCATTTTCATCTAAATTTTTTTTTGCCCTTTTCTGTTTATAAACATTTGGAGATTTTTATGGCAGCTGATTTAAAATGCTGATCTAAAAGTTAATTTCTGCCAAATTGGTTTCTGATTTTCCTAGCAGTTTTGTCCGATAGGAAGACCTTCTTCTAGTAATTTGTGTTCTTGTATTCTTTATCAAATGCTGGACTAATATTTTTAATTATTTCTGTGTCTTAGTCTCTTGCATTATTTTCAACCAGTAATATATCTTGTTTATTACAGTTTTATACTGCAAGTTTAAGAAACAGAGTTGAATCGTTTATAGAGGATTAACTCTGGAGTCAGAAAGGCCTGAATTTGGGTTCTGCCTTGATCAGTGTGTGACCATGTGGGTCCCTTAGTGTCTGAGTGATTTACCTATCTTTTCAAGATTAAATATTACATTTGAATTGTGGTCTTCTTTGTTGAAGGCAGTGTACACACCCAGAGCTCTCCATGCCAGCAAAATAACATGTATAAACAAAAGTAGAGAACTGATCTCTTTAAACACACCATATTGCATGTGTGTATAAATACATAGTGATACTTTTATTTCTCAACTTAACAAAAGTTGAAGTATCTATTGCCTGATAAGTAGATATGTTTCATCCAGGTGGCAGGCACTCAGTAATGAATGACAAAAATATAACTAAAATGTCTTCCCTTTTTTGTAGTGATAGGGAAACTATAGATACAGAGTATTATGTGTAATGTCAGACATTACATTATGTTATTTGGTTTTGTGGAACTGCTTCTTTTTCTCTCAAATCTTAGGAGAAAAAGGAAAGCTATGTGCAGAAATAAGAAGTATTGATAAAAAGATAAAATATTTTGAAAATTTGGTTAAGTGAATTTTACCATTTTTTCCACTGAAGTTACAAATATTTTTAGTAGCTCTACTTTTCAAAATTTCAACTTCTGCTTCTTTAGGTATTTTGTTATTTTTACCAGCTAGATGATAGAGTAGACGGAATGCTCGGCCTGAACTCAGGAAGACCTGAATTCCTATCTGGACTCAGAACTTACAAGCTCTGTTATGCCTGAGTAAGTAGTTTAGCTACCATCTGCTTCAGTTTGATCCACTGAAATTTGTGCTCTGCATTTTGTTAAACATCGAACTAATATTTTTAGTTATTTCTGAGTCTTAGTCTGTTCCAATAATTTATTTTTTATATTTTCAATCAATAACATAGTGTTGTTTATTAATTTTATGCTGTAGTTTTCAGATGCAGAATTTTATCATTTGTAGAGGATTAGCTTTGGAGTCAGGAAGATCTAAATTTGAGTTCTGCTTCTGACCAAGGTGTGATACCGATTAGTGACTCAGTGCCTTACCTGTCTCTCCAAGACTAAACAATGCAGATGAGTTGTGATCTACTTTGGTGGAGGCAATGTACACATCCACATACCAGTGAAATCACATGTTACACCAAAGAAAAGAACTGATTACAAATTCAATGGTTATAATATCTAATGATTTTTCTTGCACAACAGTGATAAGTGTGGAAATATGTATACATATATTCGATTTGTCAGGTATTTTAACATAATTAACATGTAGTGGATTTCCTGCCATCTAGGAGAGAGGTGAGGACTAGGGGGGAAAAATTTGTAACAGAAAGCTTTGTGGGGGTCAATGTTGAAGAATTACCCATATGTATGTTTTGCAAATAAAAAGTTTTAATAAAAAAAATAAATAAAATCTACAGAAAAAAATAAACAGAAAAAAAATAATAACAACATCTACTTCCCAGGATGGTTGTAAGGATCTAATGTAGTATTTGTAAAACACTTAATACAGGGTCTGGTAAGTTCTTGATAAATACTTGCTCCCTTCCTCTTTCCTTAATTCTTTAACTCAGCAGTGCAAAACTTTCACTGGATTTGCTGTAGTACTTTTGCATTAATTGCTTTGTGTAGAAGTAAAAGTGTTAGTAAAATTGGCTGTAACAAGAAAACCCACTTTTATTAAAATTCTGTATATTGATATAAATCTAGGAGAAGCAAGAGTTTGCCAAAGAGAAATATGTCTTTATGGGGCAAGTGGATTTTTAAATATGGCCCACTTCCCACCATTACTTTTAAGGGCTGTTTGTTGTATTTTAGGGAAAGAAATATAAAGATTTCCTAAGTTGCTTATCTGATGTTGACCTCGAAGTCCAAGACAGTATGAATTTACCTCTTTCTTTGGCCTATGCAAGAAAAATTAGGGTGAAGGAAAGGTATACATGGGGGTAGCTGAAACTACCCGTTTACACTAAGAGGTAGGCCTGTTTTTTTTTTTAAAAAAAATTTTTAAAGGCAAGTGACTTGCCCAAGGTCACACAGCTGGTAAATGTCTGAGGCCAGGTTGAACTCAGGTTTTCTTGACTCCAGGACCAGTACTTTAGCTGCCCCAGACTTCACTTACATGACCTTACTAATTTCAAGAAAAATATAATTCAGAGACTCTCTTCTGCTATCACAGTTGTACTGTGGTAGTGCCATGGTTGTATATTTGTTTGTACTGTTGTGTATTATATTTTAAAGATATCATTATTAAATATCAGTATTAAAGATATGTTTTAAAGATTTCTTTGGTGTAACATGTGATTTCATTGGTATGTGGATGTATACATTGCCTCCACCAAAGCAGACCACAACTCATCTGCATTGTTTAGTCTTGGGGAGACAGGTAAGGCCCTGAGTCACTAATCGGTGTCACACCTTGGTCAGAAGCAGAACTCAAACTTAGATCTTCCTGACTCCAAAGCTAATCCTCTACAAATGATACAATTCTGTGTCTGAAAACTATAGCACAAAATTAATAAACAATGCTATGTTATTGGTTGAAAACATAAAAAATAAATTATTGGAACAGACTACTAAGACTCAGAAATAACTAAAAATATTAGTTCGATGTTTAATAAAATGCAGAGCACTAATTATAAATTACCAGAGGAAGAGCTCACTATTGAATAAGACTTCTGGAAAAACTAGAAACTAGTTTGACAGAAATTAAGTTAAAATCAGTTTTCGATGTTTTTTAGACTTTTGGTGCTGAGTTGCATTTTTTCTGTAAAAATACTGAACAATAATTTGAATTTGTCTGCAAGATACAAGTAGTTCTGGGCAATGGATCTCCAACAAGTTGGATTTGTACTTCAGTCCAACTAATTTTAGTTATGTTGTCAACTCATTGCATTTAGTAAGTTTTACAACTTATGCAACATGCTGGCCTTACACAAATTAACTTCATTTTACTGCTTGCTCTGCCTTCTATTTCCCCCCTGCCCATCCCATTTCCTAACTTTAGTCTGACCCCATAGTTTTTTCTTCCAACCTTGCACAGTTCCTTTCTTTGAGACACTTGGTTCCCTGTGTTGACTCAATACCTGAAAAGTATGTGGTGGAGGAGAGGGAAAAGTCTTTGCTGTGTAGTTAAGAAGCAGGTGGATATTCTGGGAAGATAACTGAGTTGGTGGATAAATTTCAAGCTCTCCATATTTCTGCCACAAATAGAACAAATTTGTACCACAGGGAGAACAAAGACTGGTAAAAAATCAAGAAGACTTGGAGCAGAACAAGATTCCTCCAGGTACAACCCAAGAAGACCCAAATAAAGATCAGGGACCTGGAATTAGTCCATGTGAAGTGTAGATACCTCCCAGCTAGCTCCCAGAAACACTCTGTGGGGAGCTTGGGGCTAGCTGGTAAGGCTAAAGTTTCATCGAGAGCCACAGAAACTTTCATCTCCTGGATTGTTTGTGGAGTCAGGTCTGTGTCCTAGAAGAGTGAATGAACCTCAGCTGATTAGGAACTCCAGGTCCAGCTGTGGGGTCCCTGGAGAGAAGGAACCAGCACACCTGTGAATTGGAGGCAATGGGGCAGGATAGAGCTCTTGGTTTGGGGTTCCAGGTTGGAAGGATGAGCTGAAGTAAAGTCAGAGGATTTACTCTCCCCACTCCAGGATTAGAGGTACTTATGCTAATACTTATTATTTAAAAAATGAATCAGCAAAGAATAACCCATACCACAATAGAAACTTGTTATGGGAATAGGGAAGATCAGGATTCATCTTCAGAAGAGAACACTGAAATAAAGACTTCTACTCCAAAGAGTAATGTGAAATGGCTTCCTGCCCAGAGAGAATTTATCGAAGAACTCAAAAAAGATTTTAAAAATCAAATGAGAGATACTGAGGAAAAACTAAAAAAAAATCCAAGATTATGAAAAAAAAAGTTAGCTAACTAGAAAAGGAGAAGTCTCAAAGACAAAAATAACTCTTTGAAAATTAGAATTGGGTAAGTGGAAGCCAGTGAAGCTATGGGAGATTAATAATTTAACAAAATAGATTATAAAGAATGAAAAAAATAAAGCAGAATGTAAAACATAAGAAAAACAACATTTAGAGAACAGATCAAGAAGAGAAAACAAGAAAATAATTGATCTTCTTGAAAGTTGTAACCAAAAAAAAAACCTTGACAGAATAATGTAAGAAAAATTATCCGAGTAATAGAGCATGAAGGGAAAGTAGAAATAGAAAAAATTCACCACTCATTGCCTCGATGAGATCCTTTGTGGAAAACACATATAATATTATTGCCAAATTTTGAAACCCCTAGATCAAAGAGAAAATTTTGCAAGAAACAAGAAGAAAATTCAAATATGCTAGAGCTACATAAGAATTGTTCAGGACTTATCTTTTATTGTGATAAAAGACCACAGGTCCTGGATTCATATTAACTGACAGTCAGTAGAACTAGCCTGCAGCCAAAAATATCATATCTAGCAAAATTATCTATAATAGTGAATGAGAAAAAAATGGACATTCAGTGAATTTGCAGATTTTCAGGACTTTATATAAACCAAATCCAAACTAAATAGAAAATTTAACATGTAAGAGCCAATATCAAAGACCAATTTCAAGAAACTCAGCATGGACAAATGGTTTATGTTTTTTTAACATGGGAAATCTATTCCATATGTTTAAGACTCACAATAATAGACTATCTCAAAAGAAAGACTGGGGTAGAGTTAAGATAAAAATAGTAATCATGTTACCCAAATGAGGTGCAGAGGAAGAATAGACAGAGGCATCATGGGGGACTAGGGCTTACAGTTCTAAAAACCTACTCACATTGGGAATGGACTAAATAGGGAACACTACATATATACCATAAAGGGTATAGCACCCTCCAAAAATCTATATAAAAATAAATAAGGGGGGGATGGCAGATAGGGAAGCAAACGATAGGAAAGAAGACAAGGGAGGGATCCATGGATGGGGGGAGGTTAAGTAATGGCAAAGCAAGTTAAGGAGCAGAATTGAAGAAGTAGGCAGGAATAGAAAAGATAAGTATAGCTATCAACATATGTATGCATAAATATATCCTTTCTTAACTATAACCTGCCTGGAGTGGTGGAGGGATGTCTGTCATTTCTCACAAAAGTGTATAGCCTCACAAGGTGACTGTTTTTGAAGACAGCTTTCATTTGCATAAATAAAAATTTTAGCAGTGCTCTAGAGGTTGTTGCAATCCACTATTCTTAGACAAGACGTGTGTTAAAAATGGACAGGCTTGTGATTCTGTAGATTAAGATCAAGAGATGTTTGAGTTCAGTTCATCATTTATTAAACATGTAACTTATATGCAGATCGTTGTCATTTATATGCAGATCTTATGTTACTGAAATACAAAGACTAAAATAAAAAATAAGTCTATTATAAATAGCTCACATCCAAGAGAAAAATATAAAATACAAAGTATATACAAAGTAATTTCTAAAGGAGAAAGCTTTGAGGCTTTCACACTGAGAAATAACACAATGGCAAATAATCAAAAGAAAAAAAAGTACAAATAAAATTTGAGTTGTCCATTTTTAAAAAGATAAAGGCAAAGATAATAGATAAAGATAATAGGCTGACAGCATTGCTTTTCAAGAAAGAAAAAGCATAAGAGTGATTAACAATTTAACCTCTAAATTCCCATGCTATTGTTCTTTAGTTGTTTAGTCATGTCTGACTGTTCTTAACCAACTGGTGGACCCTAGTCCAAAAGTATTGCCCATGGGATTTTCTTGGCAAAGGTGCTAGAGTGGTTTGCCATTTCCTTCTTCAGTGATTTGAGGCAAAGATTGATACTTGTTCAGTGTCACTCAGCTAGTAAGAGTCCGAGGCTGAATTTGAACTCAGGTCTTCCTGGTTCTGAGTTCTATCCACTGAGTCCCCTATTTGCTTCTAAACCCATGTTATCACAGGGTTATTTGTGTCAGGAGAAAGAAGGTAGTAAAGCATTTCTCTAAAAGCCAACATTTGCCTCTTTATTCAAACACACCTATGAAAATTTTCACAAATAAGCCTTGAATTGACAAAGTGGTTCCTTTACTTTCTGATTGGTAAACTAAAAATAAGTTTAAAAAAATCATGAATTAAGAAATATAGTTTTTCTATCTTGTGTTAAATTCAAATTTATTCATTTGGTTATTATTATAACCCATTTTAAAAATCCAGTTTGCTTTATGAAACTTTTTGTTTAACAATCAGAATCCAAAAAAAAAAATAAAAGGTTAGAACAATGAGCCAAATCTATTAAGATAAAATGTATTAGGCATACACAAAATTTTATGCTATGTTTTTAAAATTTTGTGAAAATACAGTAGGAAAATGTGGTTAGATATTTCTTTGTAATAATGAAGAAGATTTGAGGCTCTTTGCACAATTCACCCTCAAAAAGAATTTGCAATGTCATATGGCAGGTGAAGAAGTTGGTCTTCAGCCAGACTAATGGAGGTATAGGAGTCAGGACAAAGGACTTTGAGTCTTGCCTAATCTGCCTTGGCACCCAAAGATAGGCTATTGGCTTTAGTGCAAAGGATCATATTTGAGCAAGAATGACAAAACTGATGGGACTAAAAACCTTGGGAAATGCCATCCACATCCAGAAAAAGAATTAAGGAGACTGAATGATAAATCAACACAAGCAATGTTTACTTTTTTTTAAATCTCTCCCATAGTTTTTTTCCTTTTGCTTTGATTTTTCTCTCCCTATATAATTCATAAAACAATGTATATTAAAAATAAATAAACATCGGGGCAGCTAGGTGGCACAGTGGATAGAGTACCAGCCCTGAAGTCAGGAGGACCTGAGTTCAAATGTGGTCTCAGACACTTAACATTCCCTAGCTGTGTGACCCTGGGCAAGTCACTTAACCCCAATTGCCTCAGCAAAAAGCAAAAAAAAAAAAAAGAAAAAATAATAAATAAATAAATATGTAGAAAGCAAAATAAATAAATAAAAAGAATTGGGAATGAGCTGTTAAAGAGAATGTCATAGATAACTGAGGCCAGTACCAGTGATCTTGTGATGAAGAAAGCCATCTATACTCAGAAGAGGACTGTGGGAACTGAGTGTTGATCACAACATAACATTTTAACTCTTTTTGTTGTTGTTTGCTTGCATTTTGTCAATTTTTTTTTCCTTTTTGATCTGGTTTTTCTTGTACAGCATGATAATTGTATAAGTATGTATACATATATTGGATTTAACTTTTTTTTTTTAACATGTTTAACATATATTGGATTACTTGCCACCTGGGGAAGGAGGAGAATTTGGAACACAAGGTTTTGCAAGGGTCCTTGTTGAAAAATTATCCTTGTATATGTCTTGAAAATAATAATAATAAAAAAGGATGTCATAGTTATCCTGAATTATTTGAAGTGCCATTTTACAGCAATGGAATTATACTTTATTTTTTGAGAGTCTAGAGAGTAGAACTGAGAACAGTAATTAATTGTAAACAGATTTTGTTTCAAAATAAGGAAAACTTTATCATTATTTCAATTCCAACATTAGACTCAACTTAGAAAATTTTGAGTTACCTTGCCAGAGCCTAAGGAGTGCCTTTATTATAAGTAAATGCTCCATCTTCTGACAGTACCTAATGTTAAGTTTTTAATCCCCTAAATAATTCCGTGTGTGTGTGTGTGTGTGTGTGTGTGTGTGTGTGTGTGTGTGTGTGTGTAGGTAGGTAGATATAGACATAGATATTTCTCGTAATATTTTTTGCTTTAAGTTATAACTGAGATTATACACCATGAAAAGAACTTTGAAAACTGTAACTTACTATGTAAGTGGTATTATTAGAGAATAGACACTGAATCTGTCATTTCATTAGTATAAGGACTTCCCAGATAAGGACACTCCTTCTACCAATGCAGATTGACACCTTCTTGACAACTTGAGATCTTAGAAAGTTGCTTGGAGCACTGAAAAGTTGTCATTTTCCCAAAATGTCATGAGTTCTGAGAACATCAGTGTATTTTCAAGTAAGCCTTTCATTTATTACTGTTAACCCATCAATCAACTAATATTTATTAAGCACCTACTATGCCAGGCATCTTACTAAGCATTTGGGGATTCAAAGAAAGACAAAAAGTAGTCCCAGTTCTTAAGGGATACTATACAAACTAAGTACATAGGGAATAATTTGGGAGAAATGCACTTAGATTAAGGAGTTCTGGGATCATTTTGTTCTAATATGTTTTCACACATTTGTGAATGGAATCACATAGAGGGCTTAAGTCTGTGGCAAGAAAACAATAAACTTATTGATCTATATGGCAATAGAACTCACAACCTTGGCCTCCCTTGAATCATCTGAGCTTCACTGAAACTCTTTAGCATTCATTAAGTTCTTCACCGGACCACTTCACACCTGTCAGATTGGCTAAAATGACAGGAAAAGTTAATGATGAATGTTGGAGGGGTTGTGGGAGGGCTGGGACACTGATGCATTGTTGGTGGAGCTGTGAACGGATACAGCCATTCTGGAGAACAATTTGGAGCTATGCTCAAAAAGTTATCAAACTGTGCATACCCTTTGACCCAGCAGCATTTCTATTGGGCTTATATCCCAAAAAAATCATAAAGGAAGGAAAAGGCCCCACATGTGCAAGAATGTTTGTGGCAGCCCTTTTTGTAGTGGCTAGAAACTGGAAATTGAATAGATGCCCTTCAATTGGAGAATGGCTGAATAAATTATGGTATAGGAATATTATGGAATATTATTGTTTTGTAAGAAATGACCAGCAAGATGATTTCAGAGAGGCCTGGAGAGACTTACATGAACTGATGCTGAGTGAAATGAGCAGAACCAGGAGATCATTATACACGGCAACAACAGTACTATATGACGATCAATTCTGATGGACATGGCTCTCTTCAACAATGAAATGTTTCAAACTACCTCCAATTGTTCACTGAAGAAAGCCATATACACCCAGAGAGAGGGATGCGAAATGTGGACCACAACATAACATTCTCATACTCCTTGATTGATGTTTGCTTACATTGTGTTTCCTTTATCTGATATATCGTTCGTGTAGATAAGATTTTTCTTGCACACCAATGATAAGTTTGGAAATATGTATACATATATTCGATTTACCAATATTTTAACATAATTAACATGTAGTGGATATCCTGCCATCTAGGGGAGGGGTGGGAAGTTGGGGGGAAAAATTTGTAACGGAAAGCTATGTAAGGGTTATTGTTGAAGAATTACCCACACATATGTTATGCAAATAAAATAAAATTTAAAAAAAAAAAAAAAAGTTCTTCACCGGGCAAATGAGAACTTGGCACATTTGTTAATACATGTTATGTTTTAGTGTTCTTTAATGTTGATTTGGTTCTGGTAGTCTAGAAATCAACTTTTGAGTAAATAGAATATTTACTAAATAAAGTTTCTATCTATTTAGTAATAAAGTAAATAGAAAAGAAGATATTCTTTTTACATAAAAAGTATATGAGTACATAGTCTTTTTTAATATGTCCTTTTTACATAAAATGCTAATCTTTTCCTTTTTTTTCCTTTTCCCCATCTAAAGACAATTGTTGAGCTTGCAGAAACAGGAAGTCTGGACCTCAGTATATTCTGCAGTACCTGTTTGGTAGTATTCTTTCTCTTTAATCTAAAATGTAACATAGTATGATGAATATGGAAATATTTTAAAATCATATTTGTTATAGTAAAAAATATGTGTCTTTTTGTAACTGTGCTTTCTTTTTCAAGCCCAATTGTAAATCAACTACAAATTGAATAGACAATTTTAACAATAACATTTTCTCAGAATGGGTAAGATTTGGATGACATTTTCTTTAATTGCTTAACATAGTTTCCATCATTATTCTATTATTAATATGACAAATCACCATCCAGACCCATATATGGTTAAACTGTTCAATTTATCCAGTTTTTTTTTAGTATAAATGAGAAAAATATATTGTTGCTTTTTATCTGTTGTATTAATTTGACCAAGTATTACACAGTAGCTTTTAAAATGGTACTATTATATTTTTCACGTTTTAAATTTAAAATGACTTGATTTAATTAGTCCATTTGGTTCTACGTATTAATCTGAAAATAACTTTTGTTTTTATGTTTAATTTATGGTGTTGGCAAGACTCTTTTGTATTTCCAGACATGCTTATAAAAGGCATTTGTAGACATGCTCATTTCCTCTTTGGCTGTACATTTAACAAAGACTTCCTTAACATTTACAATCAGCCTTTCGTGCCCTGCTTTTCATTGGGAAGAATAGGTTGCCAACACAGTTCCCATATAGTGAACAAATTATTTACATAGTATTTCAACATAACTGACTTTAAAAAATACATATTTAGTGGCAAGAATGAGACTCTTTATTGATCATTAAATAGTATTATCTTTAATAAGTTTATTTTATAAATTTATATTTATATATACATTTTGTCTTAGGACACTTCCTTAAGAAGGAAAATAAGTTCTTTGGCATTTACTAAGATGGGTTTGGTGGGGTTGTTTTGTTTTGTTTTGTTTTTTGTTTTGCCTTTTTTCTTTTTTTTTAAATCTGTTACTCTCGTTAAGTAACAGTCTTCTGTGGATGCTTAAATTTGTGTTTTGCCACTACATAAAACTATAACTGAATGCAAAGAATTTCAGACATATTTATTAGTCCAGTTATTTGTTGACATTACTCCACAGACTATCTCACTCATTCTTACCACAACAAAATAATTTTAGAACTGCATCCAATTTATTAGTTTTTATCAGTTCTTTTTGATCAAATACTAGTAAGAAGTATCATAAGTAAAATTTAGGAATAAACCTCATGTTATAAATATTGATACTATCAGAGACCAATCTTTTCAGAACATGAGTACATATACATACTTTACTTTGGATATTTGTGATGGCTTCATATTGCCAATGTTCTTAAGTAGTATAATATAATTCTAAATATTAAAAAAATAGTTTATTAAATAACAGAACATTTTCTTTCCTTGCCTTGAGATCTGAGTCTGGGTTTTTAATTTTTTCCCATAAATCAGTAATATCGAAAGCTTTTCTAATACCTAAGCATTTTTCCTTTACTTCCCTAGGTATTTGGGAGCTTCAGCAGGAGAAATGCTGCTTCTTAGGCTCAGGTTTTTAGAAGGCAAATGACAAGAAACAGATATGTAAAACATTTTCATTGTAAATAGATACATTTTTATTAAGTTAAACTCATAAATTGCTTTTTATATTTCCTTGTAAATTTTTTTTTTGTTTCTTCCTTTACTTTTTATTGAAGCATAAACTAATGTGCCCACTTAAAAAAAAAGGTACAAAAAAAATTCAGTGCTTGCTTTCATCAAGAAACAGTTCACAAAATTTAGTGCGTTTTTATCTTTTGGAAGTTGAAAGATATGGATAAATTGTGGTAAATCAATTACAGTTCATGAAAAGTTTATATGAATTGGAACCTGATGTTACTAGCTGACATTATTTTTGATCTTTTAGTTTGGAGAAGTTAGAATTTTGTGATACCAATTTACAATGATTTTCTTTTCTTTTTGTCAGCTAAACATTTTGGCATCAGAGACAGAGTTATGAAATTATTTTTATATTTGCATTTCTTCAGAGTAAATAAAATAACATCCCTCTTCTTAGCTACAGGACTTATAATTCATTTAAAAATATACCTTTTGACAGATACGGAAGCCAGTGAGGTCCAAACATTGTGGTGTATGCAATCGATGTATAGCAAAATTTGATCATCATTGCCCATGGGTGGGTAATTGTGTAGGTAAGCATAATGGTGATTGATTAAATATGTTGCCCATTTTAATTCAATGAGCCTTTGGAAAAAAAATATTAGAATAGGAATTATATAAGTTTCTTAGAGATGATCTACTCCAATCCCCTTCTTTATTATCAGATAAACTAAGCTGCTGGGTCCTTCACTTATTTGCTTCCCTTCCTTTCCCTCAGTCATGTACATAACCCTTTTCCTGGTTATCCTACTACTAGGCCTCTTAACTGAGAGAGAATTCATTAGATCGAGAGAGAAATTTGAAAATCAGTGTTCTAATTTGGGGGAGAATTCAAACATTGCTATATCCTCATATGATGCCCCAATTCTCATTATTTTGCAAAGAATAAAAATATACAGTGTTTATTAAAAGAATAATGTTCTCAGAGAAGGAAGAAAAGAGTAAAAGAAATACATTTCTTACCTCTCCAGTATGTTAGATAGCCAGAGTGAAGGAAGATTGATCAAGTAGAAGAATGTGACATACCAGAGAGAAAGCAAATGAAAAAGAAAATTGATGGCAATATAGGGAACATGGTATCCAAGAAAGGCACAGAAATGGAAAAAGAAGCTTTTGAAAAATTGACTAAAGAATTTCTTTTAAATAGTGTAATTAGTTTGTCCCTCACCCAAAGAGTAAGAAAGAATCTTTTGTTTTTTTCTTTGCTTCATTAGGAATATTTTTCCAATATGGATGTAATAGTTCTATTTTCATATGTAATCATGAAGATTTCTTAGTGCTTTAAGAGGCTTCACTTAAAGATCATTTTTTTTAAAAAAAATTGTTATAGTATAACTATGCAATAGTTGCTCTGGGCTATCTCCATTTTATATTATGTATAAGGAAAATTTATCTATCTCTTGGTTGGTGTTAGATTTTTTTCCTAAGATAGATATTGATTGCTTTTGTATTACTCCCTAGGAGCTGGCAACCATCGCTACTTCATGGGCTATTTGTTCTTCTTGCTCTTTATGATCTGCTGGATGATTTATGGTTGTATTTCTTGTGAGTATAAATACCATCTTACTTTCTTAAAAGTTAAATTTCCAAGTACTTGCTTCAGTACTATTAGATTGTATGTCCATATCATTAAACTATTTGTTCATTGCTAATGTTGTGCACCATTCATTATCTTTTGGAGGTTTCAGCATGATGTTATAAATAAAGTTTATATTGCATGTTTTTTAATCATGAAATGAATATTGTTCATATTGCATAGTATAAAGCAACAAAAAAGTGACCAGTTATTTTTTTTTGAGTTATTAGAACTAATTTTTGGATGTAGTTATGACGAAGCTTAGTCCCAGAGAAGAGTTAAGAAAATGAACCTCCCTCCATGGGAATGGTTTATTTTAAATGCTATTAGATACAGTTAATGATTTTGCTGAACATTCCCACTCTTTAGCTTTATGAGCAATGACTTAATGGTTGGGGGCAGAATATATTTGGAAATAACCAAAGGTTGCAGAAAACAAAAAACTTCCACATAGACTTAACATTTTTCATTATCTTAATTGAAAAAAAAAGTTTTGCCAAGATAGTAGGTAAATAAGGTATTTATAAATCTTGACTTTTTTTTAATGAGATATGGGTTATTTTTTTAAGATTTTTTTAAAAATTTAGGATAAAAGAAGAGTTTGTTTTTTAGTATCAGTTTTAATTTATCTGATAATATGGGTGTGATTTCAGAAAGATGTCAGAAGAGTGGGTCATTGCCTTCTGAAAATCATTTGGAAAAGAATTAAATAAAGACATTAGTTATGATACTTCGGATATCAAAGTTTGATAGCAGCTGGCATGGAAAGCTGTTTTTCTGTGAGGTTTGAAAAATCTGTGCAAGGCAGTCCTTAATTCTCCCCTCCTCCCCCAATGCCCTAAACAAGTAAGTAGGCATCTTATAGGTAAAATTGAGATACAATCCCAATATATAGTCCAAGAAATTGTAAAAGCTTTAATTAGAAGTGGCTACCATAATGAGCCTCTCCTTGGCTACCAGGCTCGTAGGTTATAGAAAGAAAACATAATTGCAATTTTTTTTCTTTTTTAACCCCCAAAGGGCAAATATTTTATTGTGCTGCTAAGAGCAGGCTAACTACACAGCATTGTTTTTTTTCTTTTTCTTTTTTTAAGTAAGGAAAGGGATTTTAGCAATTAACAAGAGGGAAAACAAGGTCCCTAGAAGGGAAGGGAAGGGAAGGAAAACGCCATTAAGGGAATGATTTCATGAGGTGGGATTATACCACTGACTGACAGGCTCATCCTAAAAGGGATTTAGCACCCCAAAAAGAGTTAGCAAGGTAATTACCATGGACTAGGTCTTTTATAGGAGAAACATAACCTCGGGGGTTTGTCATTCATAATTTGGCTTTCTGATTTGAAAGTATAACTGGAGTTATGATAGTTTGGTCAGTACAAAAAATTCAGCTAAGAATTCAATCTGAGACCTCCACCTGGGGTAGTAAAAGTCCACTTCAATAAGGGGCCTAATCAGAAATTAAAAAGGTCTACTTATAATCCTAGCAGTGTTCCTCCCTGCTTGCCTCAAGGAATAGCTAGGCTTCCAGATTTGTTTACACTAATTCAGACTCTCTTTGTAGCACTCTTTTGGCATGTGGGAAGGAAGATTTCTTTCTTCTGAAACTTCTTGCTAAGATTGGGTGTTGAGTTGTCCCTGATTTAGAGGTCCCAATAGAAGGGGTTTTGAGCTCTAGGATTTAGAAACTGGTCAATGTGGTGTCTAGTGAATGCCTTGTCTCAGGCCCGTGGTGATCATCATTTGAAGATCAGCTTGAGCCTAGAGGATGTTATAGGGTGACCAGGGGCACATGTACTAAAGTATTTAGACATTGGGTAGAGAGAATGAGGAGCTGAGGGGGTTTCCAGTTGACATGGAAACATGAGTAAAAGGTTGACTTTACTCCAATTATACTTACATACTTAAAATGCTCCAGACCACACTGATATATCTAGTAACAATCAGATGACTAGATCAGATAACCATTTACGTAGTTATTAAAAATGTAGACTTATACATTTCAGATTGAAAACAGCAAAATCTTACATGCTTGCATTGTACTCATCTCTTCTACTGACCGTTTGCTCTGATTATAGAAATTTGATATGAGAAAAAGCAGGGATGTGATTATTGGCAAGCTAAAAGCATCCTTAGCTCTGTTTGAATTCAGGTAAGACATACAACCAGTCAAGTTGACAACCAATCATACAGTAACAATTCTACTTCATAGTCAAACTCAAGAATAATTAGGTATGAAACCCAGGAAACTGAGCCAAAAGAATCCCACTTTAAGAGAAGCTTAAGGTTGTCCTCTCAGCTTTATTGCAAATATTTTCCAAATATTATGTATGCACCTCCAATCAAAACTATCATTGCATGACAAAGAGGAATAATTTAATACTTTTTTCATGACTATATCACACTTTTTATTAGTAATAGACATGTACAATGTTTATGAAAAAGTTATTTAAAAAAAAACTTTTAATAGTATCTTTTTGAATATAGTTATAACTAAGCTTAGTCCCAGAAAAGAGTTAGGAAAATGCAACTCCCTCCATGGGAATGGACTATTATAAATGCTATTAAATACAGTTAATGATTCCACTTGGTTTTGCTGAACATTCCCACTAGCAACTTCTGCTTCTGCTTCGGTTATAGATTGGGGTATCCACTGTGAGACAACTTACACAAAGGATGGATTTTGGACATATATTACTCAGATTGCCACATGTTCACCTTGGATGTTTTGGATGTTCCTGAACAGTATTTTTCACTTCATGTGGGTAGCCGTATTACTCATGTGTCAGATGTATCAGGTATGAGAAAGCTATTTGCTGTGATTGAATGATATGCTGCTTGGAAATTGTTTAT
Organism: Myrmecobius fasciatus; assembly: GCA_023553655.1. Lineage (NCBI taxonomy): Eukaryota > Metazoa > Chordata > Mammalia > Dasyuromorphia > Myrmecobiidae > Myrmecobius > Myrmecobius fasciatus. The sequence goes on from JAJPUD010007723.1 coordinate 46,379, forward strand.
TATTTTAGTCATCTAATAATAGTTCATTTTTATATACTTCTGGTTTACAAAATCTTTTTCTCACAACAGACTTGTGAGTGAGGAATGAATGAAACATTAGGATTAAGCCAGGTAGAAAAGCAAAGCCTGCTTCTCAGGAATTCACATTTTGATGGAACAGGAAGTTCATCTATTGCTGCCCCACAGGTTACAGATAAGGAAACTGAATCTTAATGAGATTAAGTGACTGGCTTATACAGGAAACTGCTGAGAGTCCAAGTCTGAATTGTAACTCAGGTCTTCTGATTTCATCATTCATCATCCATTCCACATTATGCTTGCTTCTATGCCATGTTTCTTAATAGACTTAAAATTCTTCCTGTTCCAACCCTGTAACCCCATGGATCAGCCTCATTGTTATATTTTCTTCCTCTTTTTGTTTTACTACTACTAATAATTAATAATTTTAAGGTTAATTGTTTTAAAATTTTTATTTAGAAAGAGAAACATATTTGTGCTTGTCTGATTTTTTTGAATCCATTGGAAGGAAAAAACATCATGTTGGATTATTTGTATTTTTAATATTACTTAATTTTTATGCATTTATTTTTTTATTCTCTAATAATTAAGAATCATTTATGTCCAAGTGTAATTTAAAGTACCAGGTCTTTTTTTTTCCTCGAGGCAATTGAGGTTAAGTGACTTGCCCAGGGTCACACAGCTAGGGAATGTTAAGCGTCTGAGACCAGATTTGAACTCAGGTCCTCCTGAATTCGGGGCTGGTGCTCTATCCACTGCACCACCTAGCTGCCCTCCAAGTATAATTTAAAATGATTGTGAAATCTGCATTATCCAAATGTAGGTTAACATCACATGCAATGGAATGGGAAATTTCATTGTTAAAATAACTAGATAGATAAACTTCTGTGAATTTTAACTTGAAAAGTTTTTGTATATGTATAAATGCTTTATTTTCTTTTTCCCTTTTGACTCAAGGAGATTCTTAGAAATGATTAACCTCTTTCCCATGATTTCTTCTCATATTTTTAAGTTGCTTTTTATTTCTTTTTTAAAAATTTCTTTCTTTCTTTCTTTCTTTCTTTTTTCTTTTCTTTTTTTCTTTTTTTTGGCTTTTTGCAGAGTCAGTTGAGGTTAAGTGACTTGTCCAGGGTCACACAACTAGGGAATGTTAAGTGTCTGAGACCACATTTGAACTCAGGTCCTCCTGACTTCAGGGCTGGTGCTCTATCTACTGCACCACCTAGCTGCCCCAGTTGCTTTTTATTTCTGAGAATTTGTTTTTCTTACTAAACCTTAAAAGAAAGGAACTTTATTTTTTTCTTTTTTATTGTGTAGTGCTACATAATAGATTTGAATGAATCAATGAAAAAAAAGAGCTTTTTACTTTTTTAACATCGTCCTGGGTGGTAATTATATAGATTCAGAATGAACTGCCTAAGTTTACTATCCTGTTGCCTGATTAGAATTTCTTGAAGTAGGATTCTAATTGAGAGAGAAACCTTGTGGTTTAACCCCCATAGGATGCTAGGTAGATGTGGCATCGGCACAGTCAGTAGAGACATAAATAGAAACTCAGTGGGCATATAGAATTCTAGATTAAGAGATTGAGATTCCTCAGTAGTCATTTAGTCTAGTCCCTCTCATTCTACCTATGAAGTCAAAGAAGTAAAATAACTTCCCTAAGATCACATAGGTAAGAATTAGAAGATGAAGAAGTGGATTCCAGCTCCTATGACTTCAAAGCCAGGGCCCCTGCTCCCTTATTTCATTTTCATCCTGAATGACTCTTTTAATCCCAATCAACCATGATTTTAACATGATATATAGGAAGTAGATTTAGAACTAGAAGAGATCTTGTAGGACAGAAGTAAATTAAATCAAAAGCAAAATTAAAATCATAATAAATAATAAATTTAAATAGCTCTTTTTTCCTCTAGTCTTTGTTATCTTGGATATTAATCTTTTAAAGTATTTGCTTAATCGTTCTCCTTTCCTTACTCAATTATTTCCCCTCTCTAATCCTTCCTCTACTTAGCTGTTAAAATGATATTTTTAAAGCACAAATTTGACTACATCACTTCTATACTTAGACCATTTGACGTGAGTTCTCTCTTTTCCCATCTCAAAATCATTCTCCCAGCTCATTCCCTCTTTGCCGTCAACCTCTAATAAAGAGGTCACTTTTCTCCTTGCAAAGATCAGCCTCTCTAAAATGTTCACATAATCTTCTCTTAAAACTTTTCCAATAGATTGAAACCTAAATCATCTCTCTCCATGTCTCTAAATCTTCAACTTGTCTTAGGATTCTTTCCTTACTTCCTTCAGATATGCTCAGGTCTTCTTATCCTTTAAGAAACAAAAAGAAAAAAATCCTTCACTGAACTTTTCTTTCTCCTGCTGTTATCTTAAATCTTCCTTTTTTTCTTTTTTTTTTCTTTCTTTTTTTTTTTTTGTTAAAGCTTTTTATTTGTATAATATATGTATGGGTAGTTCCCCAACATTGATCTTTACAAAGCTTTCCATTACAAATTTTACCCCCAGTCCCCTACCCTCCCCTAGATGGCAGGAAGTCCACTACATGCTAATAATGTTGAAATGCTTGAGAAGTTATGCAAGAAAAATCCTATCTACAAGAAAAAAAAAAAGAATCAGAGAAAGGCAACACAATGCAAACAAATGTCAATAGAGATCATGAAAATGTTATGTTGTAGTCCATATTTCATTTCCCTCTCTCTGGGTGTATATGGTTTTCTTCAGTGAACAACTGGAACTGGTTTGAGACAATTCTTTGTTGCAGAGAGCCATGTCCATCAGAATTGATCATCATGTAATACTGTTGTTGCTGTGCATGATGATCTCCTGGTTCTGCTCGTTTCACTCAGCATCAGTTCATGCAAGTCTCTCCAGGCCTCTCTGAAATCGTCCTGCTGGTCATTTCTTACAGAGCAATAATATTCCATAACATTCATATACCATAATTTATTCAGCCACTCTCCAATTGATGGGCATCCCTTCAGTTTCCAGTTTCTAGCCACCACAAAAAGGGCCGCCACAAACATTCTTGCACATGTGGGGCCCTTTCCCTCCTCTAAGATCTCTTTGGGATATAGGCCCAGTAGAAACACTGCTGGGTCAAAGGGTATGCACAGTTTGACAACTTTTTGGGCATAGTTCCAAGTTGCTCTCCAGAATGGTTGGATCTGTTCACAGTTCCACCAACAATGTATCAGTGTCCCAGTTTTCCCACATCCCCTCCAACATTCATCGTTATCTTTTCCTGTCATTTTAGCCAATCTGACAGGTGTGTTAATGGTATCTCAGAGTTGTCTTAATTTGCATTTCTCTGATCAATAGTGATTTGGAGCAACTTTTCATATGACTAGAGATGGTTTTAATTTCATCATCTGAAAATTGTCTGTTCATATCCCTTGACCACTTATCTATTGAAGAGTGGCTTGAATTCTTATATATATGAGACAATTCTCTATAAATTTTAGAAATGAGGCCTTTATCAGAACCATTAAGTGTAAAGATGATTTCCCAATTTGATGCTTCCCTCCTAATCTTGTCTGCATTTGTTTTGTTTGTACAGAAACTTTTTAACTTAAAATAATCAAAATTATCCATCTGGTGTTCAATTAGGAGTTCCAGGTCTTCTTTGGACATAAATTTATTCCCTCTCCACAGGTCTGAGAGATAAATTATATTACGTTCCTCTAACTTGCTTACAAAGTCCCTCTTTATATCTAGATCATGAACCCATTTAGATCTTATCTTGGTATGTGGTGTTAGGTATGGATCAAGCCCTAATTTTTTCCACACTAGTTTCCAATTTTCCCAGCAGTTTTTGCCAAATAGTGAGTATTTATCCCAAAAGCTGGGGTCTTCGGGTTTATCAAACACTAAATTGTTAAGGTTATTGCCTAAATTGTCCTGATATCCTATCCTGTGCCACTGATCGACTGCTCTATTTCTTAGCCAGTACCAAACGGTTTTGATGACCGCTGCTTTATAATATAGTTTTAGATCTGGTACAGCAAGGCCACCTTCATCTGCCTTTTTTTTCATTAATCCCCTTGAAATCCTTAACCTTTTGTTCTTCCAAATGAACTTTGCTACTATTTTTTCTAGATCTGTAAAATAATTTCTTGGGAGTTTGATTGGTATGGCACTAAATAAGTAGATTAGTTAGGGTAGTATTGTCATTTTTATTATGTTTGCTCTGCCTACCCATGAGCACTTAATATTTTTCCAATTGATTAGGTCTGATTTTATTTGTGTGGAAAGTGTTTTGTAATTAAGTTCGTATAGTTTCTGACTTTTCCTTGGCAGATAGATTCCCAAATATTTTATCCTATCATCTGCTATTTGGAATGGAATTTCTTTTTGTATCTCCTGCTGCTGAACTTTGTTGGTAATATATAAAAATGCTGATGATTTATGTGGATTAATTTTGAATCCTGCAACTTTGCTAAAGTTGTGAATTGTTTCTAGTAGTTTTTTAGTTGAGTCTCTAAGGTTCTCTAAGTATACCATCATGTCATCTGCAAAGAGTGATAATTTGGTTTCTTCATTACCTACTCTGATTCCTTTTATCTCTTTTTCTTCTCTTATTGCTAAAGCTAACATTTCTAATACAATATTAAATAGTAATGGTGACAGTGGGCAGCCTTGTTTCACTCCTGATCTTATGGGGAATGGTTTTAGTTTGTCTCCATTACATATGATGCTTGCTGATGGTTTTAAATAGATGCTGCTGATCATTTTAAGGAAAAGCCCATTTATTCCTATACTCTCTAGTGTTTTTAATAGGAAAGGGTGTTGGATTTTGTCAAATGCTTTTTCTGCATCTATTGAGATAATCATATGGTTTTTGTTAATTTGGTTATTAATATAATTAATTATGCTGATAGTTTTCCTGATATTGAACCAGCCCTGCATCCCTGGTATAAATCCTACTTGGTCATAGTGTA
>JAJPUD010007723.1:56351-102231 GCA_023553655.1 Myrmecobius fasciatus
TCTGCCTTTCTGCATTTGATTTTAAGGTTTTTATGCCCTAATATATGGTCAATTTTTGTATATGTTCCATGGACTGCTGAGAAAAAAGTAAACTCTCTACTGTCTCCATTCAACTTTCTCCATAGATCTATCATACCTAACTTTTCTAACAATTGGTTTATCTCCCTAGTTTCTTTCTTGTTTATTTTGTAGTTTGATTTATCTAATTCTGAGAGAGCAAGGTTGAGATCCCCCACTAGTATTGTTTGGCTGTCTATTTCTTCTTGCATCTCTCTTAATTTCTCCCCTAGGAATTTGTGTGCTATTGCACTTGGTGCATATATATTTAATATAGATATTGCTACATTATCTATGGTACCCTTTAATAGAATATAGTTTCCTTCCTTATCTCTTTTGATTAGATCTATCTTGGCTTTTACTTGATCTGAGATAAGGATTGCTACCCCTGCTTTTTTTTGTTCACCTGAAGCATAATATTTTCTGCTCCAGCCGTTTACCTTCATTCTATATGTGTCACTATGTTTTAAATGTGTTTCTTGTAGACAACATATTGTGGGATTCTGGTTTTTAATCCAGTCTGATATACGCTTCCGCTTTATGGGAGAGTTCATCCCATTCACATTCACAGTTAGAATAACTAATTCTTTATTTCCTGCCATCTTATTTACCCTCGTTATGTTTTCTCCTTTCCTTTTCCCTTTCTCCCTTCCCCCCTCCTCAGTACTTTGCTTTTGATGACCCCTCCCCCAAACAATACTCCCCTTTCTTTTCCCCTTTTTCCCTTCCCCCCTCCTCAGTACTTTGCTTTTGATGACCCCCTCCCCCAAACAATACTTCACCCTTTAGATCCCCTCCCCCTGTTTTTATTCCTTTCCCCTGATTCTTCTATTTTCCCTTCTATTAGTTTGTCCCTTACTTTTCCTCCTTTTCCTCCCGCTTCCCTCTAGCAACAGACAAGTTTCTATGTGAAATCAAATGTCTGATATACACTTTTAGAGCCCAACCTGATGAGAGTAAAATTTACACAGTGCTCATCTCCCTCCCCTCTTTCTCTCAATTACATTAGGTTTTCTTTGCCTCTTCAAGTGATTTTAACCTTGTTTTTACCTCCTTTTTTTTTAGATCTTATTTTACCACTTTTTCCCTCTTTTCCCCAGTATGACAACATTTTCCCCTCTAGTTCTCTTTTTCATATTATCAAAATAATATCTAGTTAATTATACCCCCAAACTTTGAGTATCTCCCTAGTAGCAATAAAGTTCTCAAGAGACCTTTCCTTTTTACCTTTTTATGCATCTCTTGAGTTCTGTGTTTGGGTGTCGAATTTTTTGTTCAGATCCGGTCTTTTCATTAGAAATAGGTGAAATTCACCTATATCATTGAATGACCATCTTTTTCCCTGGAGGATAATGCTCATTCTAGCTGGATAGGTTATTCTTGGCTGTAATCCAAGTTCCTTTGCCCTTCGGAATATCTGGTTCCATGCCCTTCGATCCTTCAGTGTGGAAGCTGACAAATCCTGTGTGATTCTAATTATTGAACCTCGGTATTTGAATTGTTTCTTTCTAGCTGCCAGCAGAATCTGTTCCTTGGTGCTATAGTCCTGAAATTTAGCCACGATATTCCTTGGGGTCTTAATTTTGGGGTCTCTTTCAGGAGGTGATCGGTGAATTCTTTCGATGGTGATTTTGCCCTTTGATTCTACAATCTCAGGGCAGTTTTCTTTCAGGATTTCCTGGAAGATAGTGTTTAGATTCTTTTTTTCGTCATGGCTTTCAGGAAGTCCAATAATCCTTAGATTGTCTCTCCTAGATCTATTTTCCAAGTCAGTTGTTTTTCCTAGGAGATATTTCATATTTTCTTCTAATTTTTCATTTTTTTGTTTTTGTTTGACTGATTCTTCAAGTCTTAGTGAGTCATTCACTTGCATTTGTTCAATTCTTATTTTTAAAGTGTTGTTTTCTTCAGTTACCTTTTTAAGCTCCTTTTGTAACTGGCCAATTTGTTCCTTGCACTCTTTTTCCACTTCACTAATTTTATTTTTTAATAAATTGGTGTCTTTTTCATATCTCTTTCGCAGGGCATCATATCCTTCTTGCACTGATTTCAGTTTATTTTCCCATTTATCCTCCAGCTCTCTTTTGAGGTTCTTTATGCAGTCTTCCAGAAAGGCTTTTTGAAAAGGGGACTAGTGATGGTCCTGGCTGATGTTCTCTGGATTTTTGTCTAAAGGAAACTCTGGCTCTGGGGTCGTTTCTTTGCCTTGATAAAAGCTGTCTATGGTGAGAGCTCTCTTTTGCTTCTTCATCATATTTTTTTTTTTTAGACAGTGTGGATATCTCTTTAAGGTAGGGAAAAAAAAAAGCGGCGGCTTCAAAAAGCTTTGCCCTGGGGCACTTCGGCGAGTTGACTTAAGGTGCTGGGCCGGTGGGGGCTAGGACTAAGCCCGAATTACTCCTTAAACAAGGCAAGTGTGCCAGAACACCTGCCCCCAATCAGGGCAGAGTGTCCCGAGTGCCTCAGATAAACTCCAGGTGTTTGGAATTTGGAGTTTGGAGTTTGGAATTTCTTCCAGGATGAGCTGAGTCCCACCCTCACTTCCAGCCTTCGAAGTTGTCGTCTATTTATCTCTCTGTCCGAGTCCGACTAACCTGATATGAAGTTATCCAGAGAGCTGTGCCCAAATATTTCTGAGTTCGTTGACTTGAAGATCAGTTCGGAGGCTTATTTTATTGTTGATTTGGGAGAAGATCGGAGGAGAGGCAGAAAGTCACCTTTTCACTCCGCCATCTTGGCTCCGCCCAATCTTCCTTTTTTTCAGCCAAGTTCCTTCAGAGAACTGTCTCCACTCATTGCTTTCACTTCTTTTTCTGTCACTCGAGTCTAATTTATAAATTTATTATTCAGCTAAAACGGCTTTTTCTAGTTACCAATATCATGCTTGCTGGATCTAATGGTATTTTTTTTTCAATCCTCATCCTTTTCAGCTTATCTAGAAAATTTTATTCTTTATGTTCTTCTTTCTAAGTTTTTGTGTCACCTGATTATTCCCTTGCCTATCTGATCACTCACTCCTGCTCAGTCTCATTTGCTGACTTGTCACCCATATTATTCTGCCTAACAGTAGATATATCCCAAGATTGTGTTCTATGCTGTCTTCTCCCTCTACTCTCTCTTGGTAACCTCATCTCTATGTGTATGACTTACAGATTTCCATATTCATCCCTGATCTCCTTTCTGATTTGTCTCACACCATTTGCCCATTGGACATTTCAAATTGGACATAATAGAGACATCTCAAACTCACATTACTCCAAACTGAAAGGCACCCTCATCATTCTTCCACTCTCCAAGATTTGTAATCTTGGCACTTCCCATTCCCTCTCACTCCATGAGCAGTCATTTGCTAAATCTTGCCATTTACCCTTCCACTACATCTCTCACATCTGATCCCTTTCTCTGTTCATATATCTCTCACCTCTTGTATACATTATTGCACCAACCTCTAGGTTGCATCATTGCCTCAGAATTCTCTTCTTTGTTTCATCCTATATATTGGTTTTCCTTAAGCACTGATCTGACCATGCCACTCACTAACTCAGCTATTTCCAATGAACTTCCTTTTACCTCTAGGATCAAATGTAAACTCTTTTTAAGTTTTTAAACCCATCAAAACCTTACTGTAATTTTGTTGATTAATTGATTGAAAGATCTGCTTAACTGATATCTCTAACAAGAAACCTATTCTAATTTCCCCCTAGTTACTTCTGTACCTTTCTGTTTTATCTAAATTTTGTTGAGATCAAATTGTTTAACTTTTGTATCTCTGCATCTAATCCAGTGCCTCCCCTGTAATATAAGGGGATATAATATAATATAAGCACTTCAGAAATGCTTTTTTGTTGGTCAAAAATTTATTTACATGTTCAGATGTATTAATAGTTTACTTTTTTTCTTTCTCACAGATATCATGTTTAGGTATTACTACAAATGAAAGGATGAATGCCAGAAGATATAAGCACTTTAAAGTTACAACAACATCTATTGAAAGCCCTTTTAAGTAAGCAAATATTAATATTTTTGTTTTCCTTTACTTTGCTAGATATTTGTAAGATTTTTTTTACTATTTTGCAGATTTCCTATAGATAATTCAGATAATTTAGAAATTTATGACTGAAGCTAAGTTGTAAGGTGTAATATTGGAAATTTGTTTTTCCATGAGAATATTTCTTTTTGCACATTTATTTTAGACTTAAACTTTCTTGCAGAAATACCAGTAATATTCTAGATTAATTTCCCCTCAGAATTAATTGCATTTAATTTAATGGTACCTGTTGGCAGAAGAAAAATCAAATTTGGTGCTCCTGTCAATATATTTGGGTATCTGAAAAAAAAAGTGAATGACTTCCATTATGCCCCTGAGTGTTAGCTTGGACAATTTGCATTCAGGTCTTTTCTGTTATATTCCCATCTTCATCTCCCTTTAAAACAAAACTAAAAGCTAGCAGACTTTGGAAAGGAAAATTAAGAAAGGATAAGACTTCTTTCCTGGGGATAATTGATTTTGAAAATAAATCAACATCTTGCAGAGTTGTAATTGAGATCTTGAACTTCCATGTTCTTGTACTTCTTAATTATTTATATCTGCCAGGTACATATTTCTGTGTATTTCCTTACACATTTTCTTTAAATTTTGAAGGTTATTTCCTTCAGTTGCTAAAATCTTTTTTTCTTGATGAGACAATTGGGGTTAAGTGACTTGCCCAGGGTTACACAGCTAGGCAGTGTTAAGTATCTGAGACCACATTTGAACTCAGGTCCTCTTGACTTAAGGACTGGTGCTCTATCCAGTGCGCTACCTAGCTGCTCTGCTAAAATCTTTTGTGGTCCTCCCCCCCCCCCAAAAAAAAAAAAAAAGCGCCAATCATTCAGGAATGGGAAAGCTATTATGCAACTGTTTTTGAAATAGCATTTCACTTATGGCATTGTTATATATCTATTAAACTAAGAAAAATGAAAATTTTGTGAGTGACTAAAATAGACTTACTGATTTTGTCTTTGTGAGTAGCAGTTGGGTCACATTTAACAGCTAGGTGACAAAATGGATAGAGCAGTGGGCCTAGTCAGGAAGACCTCAGTTCAAATCTGGCCTCAGACACTAGTTGAATGATCCTGGGAAAATCACAACCTTTTTTGCCTCAGTTTCCTTCATCTTTAAAATAAACTAGAGAAGAAAATGGCAAGCCATTTTAGTAGCTTTGCCAAGAAAACCCCAATTGGGATCATGAAAAGTTCAAACAACTAAAACACAACTGAAATGACTGAATAACAAAAAATATTTAACAGCATAACAAATTATCCATTTTGATTGATTTAGTTTTAGCGATTGCTTTTTGATAAACTAGATCTTCAAAGAAAGAAAGAAAAAGGACTTAAAATTACATAATTGTTGGTGTTTATAAAGCTTTTTTTATGCTTTACATTATCTCACTTGAGTTTTACCAAGTTTGTGGGATAACTGGTAAGAATATAGTTGTTTTTACAATGAAGGAAATTGAAATTTAGTTTAAATAATTTGTTCAGTGTCACACATGCAAAAAAAGGCTCCAACCTACTGTAAATCCCAAAGCCCTTTCCATTGTACTCCATTGCCTCCCTCCCAGAATGGCATGTAGCTAAATGCCCTCTAAGAGTTCTCTTTCATCAATATAGCTATCTTTGAATAGTTACCATTACTAGCTGTAGAGAGTGAGGAAATTTATTTTTAATAGCTGTAACACAATATACATTTTTTAAAATTAATAGCTTTAATTTATATATAACTTTCATTCACAAATTTACCTCTTCCCTTCCCCAAAGAACCATTCATTGTGACAATTTTTTTTTTTTTAAATAGGGGGAAATAAAAAAGTACTTCAGAAAAACTGATCAACACATCACCCAAATCTGGTAGTTTATGCTGTGTTATACATCACCACTCTCCCAAATTTTCCCTCAGTTTTTCTCTTTTTTGGGCCCATTCTTGGTCATTGTAATTATCCATCTTAAAGGTTGCAAAAGATGCTTTTAGCTTTGGGATCCTGCAGTGAAATATTAAACTAATGGACATTTTGTGCTTTTGCTTCCTAGCCATGGATGTCTAAGAAACATTATAGACTTCTTTGAATTCCGATGCTGTGGCCTCTTTCGTCCTGTCATTGTGGACTGGACTAGACAGTATACGATAGAATATGACCAAATTTCAGGATCTGGCTACCAGCTTGTGTAGCACCCCCTTTATCCTGTGATCAAGTCTTCTTTGAGTGATGCCTGGAAATCATGTCTGTTTCTCTCTCACTCGAATCCACACCCTTTGAACAATAGCATGCTCTGTGTAAGGCCAACCCTGAATCTTACAGCACCTTCTCTTCATCAGCTTTATTGATAAAAGCCAGCGTGGACAGAGCTCACTGCCACTGCTGAAAAAGGAAAAAGACCATCAACAGGCCAGGACTCGTCTTAATGTGGGATTTCACCACGTCATCTTTTTGGTTTTCTTTCTTGTAATACTCCACACAAGAAGCAATTTAATTAAAAAGTTGGCGGACGCTACACGGATGAGAAATACTCGATTCAAGTGAAATTAAGATTTGTGGTAAAATACTCTATTTGATGATAGAGGTTGATGTTAATAACAACTGTATTTTGTTTTAGTACTGGGGTCTTAATTCACTTGAGTATTTTGTGCATTTAAAAATGTACATTTGAAGACTGATGAAAATCATGTCATTTTATTTGGGATCCACCGTAAGACTGCTATTGAAGAATGAAAGACACAGGAAAATTATGTTCACAAGAATGCTGCATATGGTTTATTCCTATCAGCTGATATAGAGCTGATCTATTTACAGTACAGTGAAATAATTGTAAACACTTTCTTCTGAGGTTGTGTGGTTTGATAATACCTTGCATGAGTACAGTAAGTTAATTTCCTTTGTTTAAGCTTAAAAGCCCTTACATGGTGCATGATACGCCTTTAAATAAGTATGTTAGAAGATATGATCCAATGAACAATAAATTGGAATTTAATTTGATATGTTGAATATTACAGCAATTTTTCAAAATTATGTTACTTGAACACTGGAAATAGTCCAAATACAAAAACACCCCCCAAAACAAAGGTGACACTTTCAAGGAAAACTATATAAGTGAATGAAAAAGCTCAGTGACCTAAAGAAATGACTTTCTTTCCTCTTAGTTCCATATTGCAATATAAATTGTAGGCATAATAATGAAATTTAGCAAAAAAGAGATGATACTTGTAGATAGCATATGTGAATAACAGAAAACCTAATGGTTCATCTGATAACAATAGCTTGTCATCAAGTGGAATTTAGCCCTTAAATATAGCTAAATGTTCATAAATTGTTTTTTGAAATTTTTTAAGCCATCTGAAAAAATTCAGAAAGGCTTTTTACTGTTTGATGTGATGCACTGATCATTTTTGGTTACAGCATTTCATTGTACTCATGGTGAACTTTAATTCACTGCTTTCTTAACTATTGTTTACAGAGTGAGACTTGGTTGAGTCCTCTTAAGTGCTGTAGCAAACTAGTGGTTCGAGAAACCTGTGAGAAGAAACGAGGGAGGGGTGGGAGGGAAGGGAGGCTGATAACAGATCCTAGACCAGTGTAAAGAATGTCTATCTGTACATAAATAATTTATCAAATAGTTTTCTCTTTGTGAGTGTGTGTGGTAGTATATTTAAAATTGCTCATTTCATTTTATCCAACCAAAAAGAATAGGAAAATATCTAATGAGCTTCTAGTGATGTTCAGTATTGCTGTGAATAGGCATTATACCCTGCAAGTTCACTGCATGTCTTATGCTTGGTAAAATTAGCATTTCCTGTAATATAAGAATTACAGGTATTAAAGCAATCTAGTGGTATTCCCGCCCCTTGCCTTAGTAAGAGGAGCAGTGAAATTGTAAATAGTTAATGTTCAGTATTTGCAAGTACCATTTTTTTTTCTACCTGTTTCTTTTATCACAACACAGCAAAATTGCAACCTTAAAACCTGAACATTTTAGTATTAGAAAATTGACATCTATATTTTATTTTTAGAAAGGGAAGAGATGCATTAAAGGGGTGGCAATGGAGCTGTATCATTTTGTCATAGAAGGTCAAACAACTGGTGAATTTTAAAAATGTCTCTGCTATTTTTAATTATTCATTGGGGGAAAACCTCAGATAATTTTTTTAATTCAAAAGTTATTTATAAAATGCTAGAATTTATTATTTTAACTTTTTATATTTTGAGTCAATTCACATAAAGACTCAGTTGCAATTTTTACATTTTTATCAATGGTTGAGAAACAATGTATAAATGTAAGTGGTTTGACCAAATTTGGATGAATATTGTTATCATGATCTTTCTCTGTGGTACAATATTCTTTCTATATGTTTAAAAAAATAAAAAGACTAGATGAGCTCATCTTTCAGAATAATAGAAATGCCCGTTGAATTCACAAGTACCTAGAAATAATATTCTGGATTTAGGGCAAATGCTGATATTTATCTTTCATCTCACAATACAGTGAGTTCTCTAATCCTGAAATGGTCAGAAGGCCAAGAGCCAACTATGCAGCAGTATACCGTCCACATAATTATTTTAGGGGCCTTATTTTTAGGGAGCCCACTTACCCTATTCAAAAATTTTGTGTGAAGTTGATCCAGACCAAGAATAGTTCAAATCAGCTGCATTGGACATATTTTAAGTAAGTAGGAATTTAGTCAGTCTCAGCCCTGAATGTGTATCATTTCTTTGAAGGTTTTTATGTTCTTGTGCCCACCCAAGTTAATTTGAAATACTAATGTGCACAATACTGCATCACTACATCTTAGCTATGGATATTTTGGTTTTATATTTGTTTATTTATAACTGTGCCAAGTATTATTTTACTATTGTCAGGATTTTGTGTTACATTGTGGAACAAAAACCCTGTAAAATGTTTAATAAAGTAGCTCTCCTTACATAAATTAAATCTGTCAGATTTTTGTAAATTATTAATCAAAATAAATATTGACTTAAATATATTTTTGTCTTGATTTCATTATTCTTCCCCACCTTTAATTTAATATGGTTTCTTTGGCCAAGCAAAATGAAGAGTGGATCTAAAAGGATGAACATGTGCAATTCTCATGTTCAAATATTTATGTAGCTGAGAAAAAATTTGTATGTGAGGAATTCTAAATCACTGTTACCATCCATGGAATTATTGGGTTCCATCTATGGGCTATTTAGGCCTAATTCCTGACTTAACAACTTAAGTCTCAGTAGTTTAGCTCAGGTTCAATACATAGTTTTTTTCCAAATGTGATTAAAAGCTTATTTTTGTTTCTTGGGAAAGTGTATATTCCTTCCCTGCCCTCTCCTTCCACAAAAGGCATTTTGAGTCAATAGGAACTTGGTAGAAACAGTGAAAGTAAAAGTAATATCTTAACTCTTATGTGGTAGATAGCTAATCAAAGGTGTTAATGAAGGCAGAATCAGGCACATTGTTAAGTGCTTTCTCCATGTTAGGCTCCAGGGACACAAACAAGAGGCAAAAGACAGTCCCCACTCCCAAAGAACTATGTATGATATCATACAAATAAGTTATATACAAGGTAAATAGGGACTAACAGGGAAGATACTAGAATTTTTGGGGGGTTTGGGGGAGAATTCCTGTAGAAGGTACAATTTCAATTGTAGTTGAGCTCTAAAAGAAGCTGGTTAAGATCAGTATTTAGATCAGGGAAAAAACCATTCCAACCATGGGGGACACCCAGAACCAAGAAATGGAGTGTCTTGTTCATGGACCAGCCAGGAGGCCACTGTTCCTAGATCAGAGTATGCAGTGAGGATGCAAGGTTTAAGAAGTGTAAGAAGATAAAAAGGTAGGAGGAGACTAGGTTTTGAAGGACTTTGAATGTCAAATTATTTTGTATTTGCTCTTATGGCCAATCAAAAGCCACTGTAGCAGATAGGATCAGACCTGTGTATTTGAGGAAAATCATTTGGTGACTTAATGGAACATATATTGGAGCAGGGAGTCTCATTCTATCTATACTGCCTTAAAAATGACCATCTTTTTAACTGTCACAAAATCCTACCAACCTCACTAGCTATCTTTTTTAAAATTCTTAAGAGAGGGGCAGCTAGGTGGCGCAGTGGATAGAGCACCAGCCTTGAAGTCAGGAAGACCTGAGTTCAAATGTGGCCTCAGACACAACACATCCTAGCTGTGTGACCTTGGGCAAGTCACTTAACCCCAATTGCCTCAGCAAAAAAGCAAAAAAAAATTCTGAAGAGAAAAAAAAAAATTCAGTCAGTGCCTACATTTCATCTTTCATTCTCTGCTAAACCTACTGAAATCTTCTATCCTTCCAGACTTGGTGGTGTCTTACCTACCAAATCTAATGACCTTTTCTCATCCTCTTCCTTATCTACTTCGAATTTCATATTATTGATCTTCTCATCCTTGATACATTCTCAGGATTTGCATTGACCCTGTTCTCTTGGTTCTCCTCCAACTTGCTAACTTCAGTATTTTGCTGGGTTTTCATCCATGAACACCCAGTAAATTTGGATGTACCTAAAAACAGCATTGACCCTCTTCTCTTTCTCTCCTTTCCCTTGGCGATCTCAAGCTATCACAAATTCAATATCCTTTGCAGAGGACTGCCAGATTTATAAATCAAAGCCTTCTTTTTCAAAACCATCAAGTCTCACATGTCAAGACTCAAACCTGTTTAAAACAGAATTATCTTTTCCTCAAATCCCATGCCTTTTCTAAACTTCTCAATTACTATTTTGGATATCACCGTCCTCACCCCCCCCCTTTTTTTTTTTTTTTAACATATCAATCCCTTCTGTGAAAATTATGGTGTCACCCTTCTGTCCCACTTGCATTCCTAATACTGTGCTTTATCTTCCATCTCTGTGCCTTTGTACTGTCTCCATTCTACCACCTGCCTTGTAGAATCTGTCGTCCTTCACGATGCAGCTCAACTGCTACTTTCTGCAAACTTTTTCTCATTTTCTCTGCTTCTGCTTTCCCTTTGGGGGTTTCTTTGAATATTCTACATGTTGTATAAACTTATATGCATACATGTTGCTTCTCCCATCCAAATCCATGCATGGGACCCTTGAAATTGAAGAAGCCCTAGACTAAAATGATTTCTAAATTTCCTTTCTAGCTTTAAATTCTATGATCTGCTATATCATAAAAGTCACTGTGCCTACTGAACTCATTTTAATCATAGGGAAGCAGGGGAGAGGATAGAAGCTGTCTCCACCCCGCCCTCCCCCAATTAAAACCAAGTTTTTGGAAAAAATACAACTGAAGATGAGAAGCAAAAAGAAACTTTATTTAAAGAGCAAAGAGTCTAAAAAAAAAAAGCTAATCAAATGCTATGTAGTTAAAATCAGAGTAAATATGTTCTAAAACAGAAAGACTAAATGCAATGCTTTCTTCCTACAAATTAGTGTCTCTAAATACATAGTAACAAACAGTACACATAAGCTGGTATTGTTGGTACATTTTCACAGTAGTTTACTATTAAGAGATTCTCTGTGCCTTGATACAAAGTCTTAGTGCGTGATGCAAAGGTTCTCAGTCTTAGATGTCTTAGATTTTACTGCGCATGGACGAGTGCTCCGGCCCCTTGGCCATAACCAAAGCCTTTTGGTCCAAAGTTCTTTGCATAGCAACCTATGAGAGACATGGTAACTAAGAATAAATTCATCAAGCTTTATTAGCATTTTTAAAAAGTTGTTTAACCTCCCCACTCTAAGACTCACATCAGTTTGCATAAGAATTCCAAAATAGCCATGCTTTATGTGCCTAATCTGGCCAAGACCATGAAATATGTCCCAAACAAGTCAGTATCAGAATTTCACTCCTGGCACTAGGGCGTATAATAGATAAAATGGGAATGTACACACACACACACACACATATGTATACATGTATTTCTACAGAAATGTGAATATAACATTTATTACATGTATAATTATACCATAATACATAATTATGCATATGTAAAATATTTCACACACACATTCAACTGTTAAAATAGGAAGAAGCACCTACCTGGATGTAGACTAGATTATCTACCACAAGGTTCTTTGAGTATGTATTTTCATGGGATTGATTCTGTAACCTATTTCATATTCTCAAAATGACACCCTTAATCATTTATGAATTATCATGTCTGGAAGCCCTGAGGCCAGGCTCATTTTCCCCACTACAATCTATCAAACAAACAAGCATCATATCTCTATTTTTCAGTTACAGGAAGAACCTGTGTAGAATATTTATCTAACTGAGTAATAGTAATGAATCAGATATAAGCAAATCATTGAGAAGTATTCAATCTTTTTACCTTTGCAATAGATTTCCCCTTCTTTCTCTGTCAGAGTTGTTGACTCAAGGCTTTTTCCACATTTGGCACATCGGAAACAATTTTTGTGCCAAGGCTAGAAAAGAAAAAAAATGTAGTTACTTATGTGAGAAGCCGGCAGCATGGATATAATCATGCATTCTGTGAAAGATGACTTTGGGGTCAGACAATTCTGCCACTACTATGACTTGTGGCAAGTCATGTAACTTTAAGTCAGTTTCTACATTCATAAAATGGGCATACTTGAACTATGTATTTCACAGGTGGTTGGTGAGAATCAAATGGAAATGTAACAATTTTGAATACATATGTAAATGCTAGCTATAAGAATTGGGTCTATAGTGTTAAAGAGCTAAAATGAAGCAAACTGCTGCTTTCCTTTCTCTCTGCTCCAGGTCTCTGAAGGAGAGATGTTTTTACTAAGGCCAACCTCTCTATTGGGGTTGTCCACTGTAGGCCCTTCTCTATTATATGGCCATTTGCTCATTCCTACTCTCTTACCTAAAGTTTCTTCCTAAAACTATGTTTAACTTTACCATCCCCTCAAGCTCCCATCATAACCTTCTCTTCTTTCACGGCCAAACTGTTTTGTTTCACCCATTCAGTTCTCAGCCCTTTCAAATCCGACCAGGACTTTGCTTGTGACTACTTACCTATTCTCTTTGCTACTAACTCTAAATGCTTCTTCTCAGTATTTCTCCTCTTTACAACATCTGACTATCAATCATTCCTATCTCCCTAGATCAAAGGTTAACTCTGTGGGTATAGGTATAGGCCTGGACCACTATGGAAGCTCTTTGTCACAGAATAATGTTTTTTACATCCATAAGACAAAATGCATGGGATTATAAGGGAAACCAATTACAGTGAAATGTAGTTATCAAAATTTAAAAAGCAAATTCTTGATCCCATTGAAATGGACACTATGGGTAAAATGTATGCTGCTGCTGCCCCTGCCCTGCTTGGGCACTCATGAGACTGTGAGAATGTTACCTCTGCTTGTACTCTATCTGAAGTTAGAACTGTATCACCAGCTTTTCACTCCCTGATGCAAGTGATATTCTTTGTTTCTAACCACTGGTTTATACAGCCTCCAGATGTACTGCCTTATCCTTTTCTATGACCAAAGACCTTGACTACTTAATAAATATAGAACTTAAAAGAAAAGTTGCCTCCCTGTTAAACTTTGCCGCCTGCCTGGGAAAGGAATTTTTAGTGTCATAAATGTTTCTAAACATTCTTGTGATTTTCTCTCATAAATACGTGTCCCTGAAACTCCTCAGGACTGACTCCTTTGTCTTGAACTGGTGGGGTTCAGTCGCTGGCCAGCTAATAAATGCTCTTAAAATCCAATTATTTTGGCTGTCCTGTATTTTATCTCACCTGGGCATTTCACTGGAGGCCCCAGCAAGTTAGCCTTTGGCCCGGTTTGACAGCCAGTCCATCTCTCTGGAGGGCAAGGGAGGTTACTGAATCTAGGAGGTGGCCAACAAGAGATGTTCCTTAGCCTCACACTCTAGTAATCTCCAGGAGAGTAAGACCTAAATTGATTCAAATTGGCACTGAGCATTCTGGAAAACCGGTTCTGGTCCTGGTGAGTACTCTGGATTGTAGGTGGGTATGCTGAACGCAGCATCAAGTACCCCCTCCTGGCCTCTGCGGGATGCTGCCTGGAGTGCTCTGGTTTTTCTGCCTGGTTTGTCTGCCTTTGTGTTCTGGAACTGTGTGTCTATTTGTCTCTTTGTGTTTTGTGTGTGGTGGTGTCTATTGAAATGGGAAATTCTGAGTCCATGGCTCTCCAAGGGGAAGGGCCCCTGAAGTACTTTTTGAAAAACTTTAAAGAGTTTCAAAGAACTGCTTGTGGTTTTTAATTTCTTATTGGAGTTAAGTGTTTGCACTAATTTGATAGGAATAGAAAAGTTTGACTATCTTTAAAACTCTAGCAGAGTTGTTGTTGTTTTTTTTTTTTTTTTTCTTTTTTCTTTTTTCTCCCCTCAAAAACTGGATTGGGATTGCAGCTCTGCCTGGGGGAAGGTAAGCAGTTTAAAATATATATGTGTGTATGTGCACGTACACATAACCAAATGGTAATTCAGTTTGCCTGCAACATTGAATTGGAATCTAGGAAACTAACTAAACTAGGAAAAAGCCATATCCTTATGGGCTTATTGGTCTATTGAATTTTGGTTACTTGTTTTTTATAATTATTGTTGCCTTGTACATGCTAGATTGTTTATCCTGGGTATAAGATCTTAGAAATTTGTTTGAATATTCGACCATTAATACTGAAAGAAAAGAAAAATTTCTAAAAGCTGTATTTGATTTGATTCAGTTTAATAATAGCTTATTTAAAAAGTCCTGATAACTTATGTTACCTTCTTAAACATACTGGGTAATTGGTAAACATAAGTTATGCTTTAAATTTTGTCAAATTTAATTTTGAACATGTGTGTGTTTTATGAAATTATTTAGCTATTCACTATATTGTGAATCTTAAAAGTTTTGGGGGAAAAAAAGAAAAAGAAAGGAGGAAGGAGATGAGTTTATGTGGATGGGATAAGGAAGACTGATTTGTAGAAACAAATGACAGTTTGAATGATTTCAGGAAGGAATTGAGAGATAGAGGAGTAGGAGAGAGACAGTATCAGGAAGGTATTTGGGAGGAGACAGACAGAGAAGGAAAAGGCATCTAGCAAGAAAGAGAAGAGGACATGAAGAAGAGAAAAGAGGCAAGTCTTCAAATGGAAGGAACATTTGTTTGGAGAGAGAAAATACACTGGCTGGCTAAATCCTGAGAAGGATTTAGCACCCTAAAAGTTAATTAAGAAAAAAAAAAGTTGAGTGGGGGAGGGAGAAATGGAAAGGTTCTTTCTCAAAGGGTGAAGACTTAACTCCCCCCACTGCTTTCAGCTGCTGGAAATAAACTAGCTGTCTGTTGCAGAGAGCATTTTTTTAAAAAGGAACTCTGAGAATAATAGTTTTTGCCTTTTGTCCCTTTGAAAATGTTTCTGTTCTGGACAATATGCAATTTAGAATTTTTTTTTATGTACTGGGTATTTTAAAAGCAAAATGATCTGTAATATTTACCTTATGAAACATCTACTTAGATATGAAAGGTAAGTCCCAGAATGTTCATGGGACAAATCTCTTACCATTATCAATATAAGGTCATGGTGAATGCCTGTTTGGAATTCATCTGAAGCTTTGATTAATGGAATTTGTTATTGGAGGTTAAACTTCTTGGGCTTGTAGCTAATATTATTTAGGAGTTTTAAAGCTCCACCTTCTGAAAGTTATTGGGGAAATTACCTGGAGTAAAACTGAGGTAAGGCTATTCTATCCTGTGTCCTGTATGTGCTGAAGAATCAGTTTTGACTGATTATATTATGGTATAGTCATGTCCCTGTTTTTCTTCCTGTGACTGATTTCTATGATCAGAGCAATAGTCAATAGGAATCATTAATGCAATTCAATTATGTCATACCTTGCTGTTTCCAAACTGACTTTCTGTAATCATTATATCCTAAATACTTAGACAAATGAGTATTTAGCCTGGTCATCTATCTGTTACTAGATATTTGTGTCTGTAGGTATTCTGGTCTTTAAAGTTTTCTAAATAATGAGAGGACAATTAGCACAGTTGTCTGAGAGACCTAACTGCTATTTTGTTTATGGGGACTATAGCTGACAACCGTTTGTCTGTCCTGTGAGACAAACTTGTCTCCTTACATGGAAAGCTGCTGGCACATCTGTACTGGCTTCTCCACATTTTGCAGCAGTCCTTGTGAACCAGCCCTTCTGTCTCAGACTGTTCTATCCGCTATTAGTTAGATTTGTTTTTTGTTATAGATTTTGGTCTAGTTACAGCCATACTGACCTGCTTCTGAATCAGATCACTACCTGCTTTCATCACACCCAACCCCCTCCCTGACAAGAAGTTAACTTCACCCCTTTTCAGCATGAAGCAGCTTTTTAAAGAGATGTCACCCCTGCTCCTAAATGGACTTTGTGCCTTATTTATTTGAAGAGAACTGAGGGTGGTTGATGACTGAACCAGTTAAACTCTGACACAGTTAAACTCTGTGTATTATTGTACTATCCTGATTGAGTCCCCTATTATTGTGTATTACTGTACAATCCTGATTGGGTCCCTATTGCTATATTTTGAATTTAAGGATGGAAAATGTTGGGTTAAAATTTTGGGAGACTGTTATTGTAATGGATAGTATGTAGTTCCATTATTTAATTGATCACAATGTTCCCTTCAGGATATGTAATTGAGGGATCTTTGGTTTCAGAGTGGAAAACCCCTACTATATATATATATATATACACATACATATATATATATATATGCTATATATATATGTGTGTATATATATATATATATATATATACATATATATATATATATAGTATACTATATATAGTATACTATAGTATACTATACTATATGGTCTGTTATGTGAGATGAACTTGACAACTAGAGCCCAATTTACTATTCCTTGGATGGTTCCTTCGGTGGGAAAAAATAAAAAATAAAAAGGGCAAAGAATGAAAAATAGGGAACCAAGAAAGCTAGATTTTTCCCAAAAATACTTGAAAGACTGGGAACCGCTGGTGCCCCTAGTTTCCTATTCACCTGGCCTCAGATATTCCTGCTCCTGACCCACCAGTTTAAATTGGAAGCCCTTCCAGCAGTCCATTTTTTGTTTTTCTCTGCCTGCTTGGTTCATTATTTAAACCCCAACTAGACTGAGATTGCTTTAACTTTGAACCCCCTTATTCTGTTAGAATTGCCCTGGCAGACTCAGTTTCTAGGACCATTTTCTGATTTTTGGCAGTTTCTGTGATCCACTTCTCCAGTCCTGTAACCCCAGTTCCTTAATTAGTATTTCAGCATCCTCCAAGAATGTCTGGGGTACCAGACCTCTGAGTTTGTGGTTTGCTGCCTTGATGGTCTGATTAAGTGTGCATACTCTGACCATTTCTGTAGCAGCGTTCCCCAGCCTGTCTGTTGTTCTGGGCAGGGACAGGTGGAACAATTTTGGGCTTCCCCCTTCCCCCTTGGAGTCTCTGATGGCCATGCAGTGTCCCTCCTACAGGGGCTAGCACAGCTGCCTTGGGCGATACTGCTCCCTTCTGCAAGCAGAGGCTGAGTTAAGTGCACAAACTACCACAGACCTAACTCTGAACTGCTCATCTCAGGCTGAGTCCCCTGGCTGAGATAGAGCTCCAGAACTGCAGAGGACCTGACAAGCTTGCAACAGGGAGGACTATGGAAGGCTGTTAACAGCTCTGGGGTTATCAGGGAGAGACTTGCCCTCACCATAGGTCCTTGCACCTGTTCTAGTTTTATTTTAGTTTATCTGCTCCTGGTAGGGTCGGTCAAAATTATGGTACTAAGACCCTCCAGGTATCTGGGGGAAGGTGATTCCATGATTTGACTATTCAGGAGAGAGAGTGGGGAATGTTGTGCCACACTTCCATGTCTCAGTTTCCCTCAGTTGTTCTGTCTCAGTTTCCTAGTTGTTCTGCTTGGTAGACCCCCTGTATCAGTGAATATGCTTTAGCTCTGGAGGAATCCCCCAAACTTTGCTTACTTGTGTATGTGCTCCCTCAGGTTTATCTGTATTCTGAGGAAGGAGCTGAAGAACATTTTGGTTTGTTGGGCAGGGCAAAGAGGGCTGCTCCAATTCTTGTTCCCCTGCTAGTAGGACTCAGAATAGCAGGTTCCACTGCTCTTGAGACAGCTGCCCTGATCCATGGCGACAGCCAGTTGTCAGCCTTAGGCTCCCAGGTGGACCAGGACTTTAAAGGACCTGGAAAGTCAAATATCCTTCCTGGAGAGCTCCTTAAACTCCTCAGCAGAAGAAGTCCTTCAAAATCTTGGGGGCTTGGATTTACTCTGTCTTAAACAGGGAGGGCTGTGTATGGTGCTCGGGGAAGCTGGCTGTTTTTATGCCAACAGTTCAGGAGTTGTGAGGGAGTCTCTATCCACTGTCAGAAAATGCATTGAGGACCGGGAAACAGCCTGGCGGCAGTCAATGTCCTGGTATCAATCACTCTATAATTGGTCTCCCTGGATGACCTCCCTGATAGGCCCCCTCGCCCTATTTCTGCTAGCCCTACTGGTCTCCCCTTGCTTGGTTAACTGTTTAGCCACATGTATCAGGAGAAGATTCTGGGCAGTTAAGCTGTTTGTTGCTAAAACCACTTATTCCCCTCTGGCCTCTGATGAGTCCAGCTTCTGACCAGTCACAAAGAAAAGGGGGGAGTGAAATGGACACTGTGGGTAAAATGGATGCTGCCCCTGCCCCTGACCTTCTTGGGCACTCATGAGACTGTGAGAATGTTACCTGTGCTTGAACTCTGTCTGAAGAACTGTGCCGCCAGTTCTTTACTCCCCAATGCAGGTGATGTCTCCTGTTTCCAAGATGCTGGCCCACAGGGCCTCCAGATGTACAAAGACCTTGACTACTCAATGAATATAGAACTTAAAGGAAACTTGCCTCCCTGTTACACTTTGCCGCCTGCCTGGGAAAGGAATTTTTAGTGTGATAAAAGTATCTAAACATTCTTGTGATCTTCTCTCATAAATATGTGTCTCAAACACCTAGTCCTAGTCTTGCACTGGTGGGGTACAGTCACTGGCCAACTAACAAACGCTCTTAAAATTTAACTATTTGGCCTGTCCTGTATTTTCTCTCACCCGGGCATTTTACAATATTAAGAACCCCAATTCTAGATACTCTCCACTCTGTTGGTTTCCATGACATTATTCTCATCCCATTGTCTTCTCATCTTTCTGACTACAATTGAAGTTTTCTTAGTTCAACTTTGATTCATCAACTTGCCATCCCCAAAATAAGATGTTCTCCAAAGCTCAGTTCTGGGCTCTATCCTCTTGTCTCCCTACAATATCCCTTAGTGATCTCACTGTTTCAATGAATTCAATAATCATCTCTACACAAGCACTCCATAATCAACTACCTATTCCCAATATGTTTCTTGAATTCCAATAGGAAGCTATAGAGTGTGGGTCTTGGGGTTAAAAAACTTGATTCTTGTCCACCTTAGATACTTTCTAGCTATGTGACTACATTACTAAGTAACTTAAACCTTTCACAGCCTCAGTTTTTTCATCTGTAAAATAGGAAAAATAGCACTGATTGCACAAGGTTGTTGTGAGGTTCAAATAAGATAACATGTAAAGCACTTTTTAAACTTTAAAGTGTTATATACATGCCAACTATAATAATATACCTTAAATAATTTTATAAATACATTTATTATTATGATGATGATGATATCACCTCCAAATAACTGGAGGAAATTCCTTCCTTTTTTTTTTTTCTTTTTATATCTTGGCAATGAAGGCTCAGTGATTTATTCAGTATCACTCGGCTAGTACTGGTGTCTGAGGCCAACAATAGGAGAAGTTCCACAAAGTATCCTACTAGCATTTTAAATCAACATGTTTAAAAAGTAGGTAAATTTGACAAAGATCAGAAAGTATTTTACCTTTCCTGCTCCTATTACTTTCTCTGCAGCATACACCGAATCCCCACATCTGGAACACTTCTCAGCTCCTCCAAATTTCTGAGCAAATTTGGAAGTATTTGGATTTGTTGTGGGCCTGTGAGGTTGCACACTTATAAGAGGTGAAGATAGAGAAAATCAAGTCAGATTTCCCAAAAGGCACCAGAAGAACTATGCCAAGAAAGTGATTAAAGTATCACTACTTTTTGATTCAAATATTTCATTGCTAAGAAGATACCTCAAGGAAGTCCTTGACAAAAGAACTTTGTATGCTCCATAATATTTATATTAACTTTTTTTTAGTAGCAAAGAACTGAAATTAAGCAGATGTTCAATCACTGGGGAATAGCTGAACAAACATGAATGGGATGGAATATTACAATGCTATAAGACACAATGTATGATCAAAACAGAAAAATATGGAAAGACAGAAACTTGTAGAAAGATCTGAACTTTTGTAAAGTGAAGCAAGTAGAACTAGGAAAAATATAATCATCACAACAATTTAAATGGAAATCTGAACAATAACAAAGCAATAAAAACTAAATACCATTAAGCAATAATGTTCAAGTTTGATCAGAGAAGAAATATGAGTCCCTGCTTTTGCTTTTTTTTTTTTGTTATTGTTGCAAAAATAGGGGACTATGGATTTGGAATTCTGCCTATAATGCCAGACAGTTTAATGTGTTAATTTTGCTGAACTAAAATTTTTTGTTTGTTTTAATTTATTCTCTGTTGTAAAGGATGGGTGCCTAGGAGGAAACATGTTGCAAAGTAAATGTTGATGTAAGAACAAAAGATAAAAATAAAATTGTACTTAAAAAAGAATCTGCTACAAGCTTAATGTGTGGGAAAGTATTCAGTTATAGATTGTGCTGTTCAGTTGTGTCTTAAATCTAACCCTTCATGACTAGACTTGGGGTTTTCCTGGTAAAGATACTGAAGTGGTTTGCCATTTTACTTCTCCAGTTCATTTGACAGATGAGGAACTGAGGCAAACAGGGTTAAGTGACTAGCCCAGGGTCACACAGCAAGTGTCTGAAGCCAAATTTGAACTCAGGTCTTCCTGACTCCATTCATGATACTCTATCCATTGTGCCATAGTAATGGCATAACATTAGAGCTTCAAGTTCACAGACTTGAAAGAACTAGTCAGAGAGCAAGTTTTATTGGACAATCTATAAACTGATATAAAATGAACAGAAAATCTGGGAAACATTTTATAAATACACTAGAAAACCATAAATTATACTTTACCCTTCCCCCCTACTTAATTTATAACTTATTTTTTAAACATTCCTTTCTTTTTAAATTTTGAGGTCCAGATTTTCTTCCTCCTTACCATTCTCCCCCACCTACTAAGGAGGCAAACAATTATTAATTATATATGTGGAATCATGCAAAACATTTCCATGTTAGTCATATTGCCAAAAAAGCAAAAAATAAAAAAAATAAAGGCAAGAAAATTATACTTCAATTTGCACTCAAGAGTTCATTAGTTCTTTTTCTGGAGGTGGATAGCATTTTTTTTTTTTTATCATGTGTCCTTGGAATTGTCTTGGATTACTGTATTCAGAGTAGCCAAGTCTTTCAAACTATGCCTACTCTTTAACCCACTAATATCACTATAAAGTACACATCTCCAAAGTCAAAGCCAGAAGGAAAAAGATCCTACATCTACAAAAATATTTATAACAAGTAGAAGTAAAAGACTATGAATGTCACAAACATTATCAGACATGTCTAATGTGTGGGTTTGTTTTGCTTAACAAAAATTCTGCATACTGAGGGTTTTATCGCATTTGGTTAGGGACAGCTAAAGATGATGAAGTGGTTAGCATGCTTGGCCAAAAACCTTCTTGAATTAAAATCCAGCTTCAGACACTTATTTGCTGCATGACCCTGGGAAAATGTAATCTTGTCTAACTCAGTTTCCTCATCTGCAAAATGAGCTGAAGAAGGAAAAGGCAAATAACTCCAGGCAAGAAAACTCCAAACTGGGTTAAAGAGTCAGGTATGACAGGAATGACTGAACAGCAAAAGGGAAATTAAGAAGTGACATCAATTTTTTTTTTAAAATTAATGACATTTATAAACAATACAAAGAAATCTGTTATTTAAAACTTAAAATCAGTTTTTTCTATAAACCAGTTCTAGGCTTCAGAGTCCAAGGCCAGTGACAATATATATTTTTTTAGCTAGTTGCAAAAGTAATCTTGTAACCTGTGCACACTTACAAATAACTTCTAACTTTAAAGGGAGGATAAAGAGGAATCCATATTAATGTGAAGAGTTCCATTAGAAACAAAACAAATGGTTCAAGAAGAAAGCTTTACATTGTCAATCATCAATGTATCCCCTAACTTAACTTTTGTTTTATTTATAAATATTTTTTACACTGGATCACCTTACAAATGATATAGGCATTAAAAAAAAAGTCTCCCCTTAATTCTTCACATTTGATTTCTAGGGATTGCCATAAACAATGAAAACAAATTTGAGCCACTCAGGAAACTTCTAACAATTGTTTAAAAAAAAAAAAAAAAGCATTTCCTTAGCAGGAATAGGATCCATATGGTGAGGAATATAATATAAATAAAGGGGATACAATTTAGGCAGGTGGGAAAATCATCAATTAAAGGTTCAAGAAAAAAAAAATTAAGCCTATTGTTCTTGAAGCTTGAGGATTCCTATTCATCTCTTTGCAAATCTGCTAAGCAACTTGACTAAAATGAGTTTAGGAGAATTTATTTCCATTCAAATATTTGTTTGTGATTTAGTAGCTAAAGGATAAACTATTTGTTAATTAGCTAGTTTTTAATTAGACAAGGCTTATATTATTCTAACCCCTATTTTCCATATATAAAAACTCTCAATGTCCCAAGGAATACTCTTGGACCACATAATTTGACTTAGTCAAGTTATACAGTAGCAGAAGGATTTTCCACATCTGGGAGCTCCCCCATACAGATGAAAACTC
The DNA here is from genome assembly GCA_023553655.1 of Myrmecobius fasciatus. Lineage (NCBI taxonomy): Eukaryota > Metazoa > Chordata > Mammalia > Dasyuromorphia > Myrmecobiidae > Myrmecobius > Myrmecobius fasciatus. The sequence continues at coordinate 79,301 of JAJPUD010007723.1, forward strand.
AGCAACTAAAACGATAACAAAAACATAGAACATTGGTCTGGTTCTATGTAAGGAAAATTCCCCGTTTCATATAGAATACTTTCCTGTACCATTTGTATATAGAAATGACTTGCTTAATTTGTTTTGTTTTGTTTTGGTTTTTGTTCTGGAATAAAGAACTGTACAAGATGGGCAGGCCTGGATTGGCAGTGACCTGCCCTGGTGGAATAAACAGCCTTGAGGAGTACCACAGTATTTCTACAGAGATCAGTAAATCACCAACTAGTTTGAGCGAAAATGTAGGATTTTGTTTGGTTTTCAATGTGAGTGATGAATTAAACAAGAAATCCATGTGTGTGTGTGTGTGTGTGTGTGTGTGTGTGTGTGTGTGTGTATGTATAATAACAATGATAATGGCTAAATCTAGGAATAAAGGCTTTTGCCAAGAAGTGGTGCTCAAACCTAGAGAAAAAAAGAATTCAATGTGAACTTCGGAATTTTCAGGAAAAATTCCTGGAAAAGAAAGTCTTGAGCAGGAAAAGCCTTAAGAGATTCGGGAGCTCTTGTCTCCTTAGAAGAAGGAAGGGCATTCTAAAAGCAAAAGATGAGGCAAGTGTCTGGGAGACAGGATGATGAGAACAAAAGGTCCATTTGAGGGAGAGGTTAGCTTTAGTTAAATAAGTAAGAAAGAATCAGACTGTGGTAAGTCTTGACTGTCTTAGGCCACAAGAGTCAAGAAGTGTTGGGAGTTTTTTGTTTTTTTTTTTTGTTTTGCTTTAAATAAAAAGAGGGGTGATATTTCTGAGAATAGGACCAGAATTCTTTTTTTTTTTTTTTAATTTGTAAAACATATGAATGGGAAGTTCTTCAACATTAACCCTTACAAAGCTTTCTGTTACAAATTTTTCCCCCCTAATCCCCACCCCTCCCCTAGATGGCAGGATATCCACTAAATGTTAATTATATTAAAACACTTGACAAATCGAATATATGTATACATATTTCCACACTTATCATTGTTGTGCAAGAAAAATCGTATCGACAAGAAAGAAAAATCAGAGAAAGGAAACCCAATGCAAGCAAAATATCGATAGAGAACATGAAAATGTTATGTTGTGGTCCGCTTGAGAATAGGACCAGAATGCAACTGAATGGGACTGATTAGGTGAAGTTTTCTCAGTTTATGAGACTAGGCCTAAGTCACATGATTCCTATTCCCAAAGCCAGAAGATGAGGTCTTGGGCCTCAGGTTGCAGGAAGTCACATGATCTCTGGGCCTAGGTCTCTAAAGGTCAGACCCAAGTCCGTGAAGTTACAGGAAGTGATGTGACCCACAGGAAGCAGACAACATTAGTGACCATTGGTCAGGATGGTTACTTCCTTTTAGTCTATCCAATGGAAAGACTTGGGCCTTTAGCTATTTAACTGGGTGTTCTACTTCCTGCTGGTCAGGGTTGAGCCCGGGGTGGGAGCTGGGATGCCTCCTGGGAGTGCAGGGCCTCTCCTTACAGAGACTAAATAAATGCTTTCTCTTTGTATCTGATGATGTCTAGGATCAGTTCATTTGGGAAAGGGATCTAGCACCACCCCACACAAACCAACTGAGAGGCAAATTGAATTTATAGAGCCAATTGCAATCTGCCCTCAAAAGGCAAACTTACCAAAGAGATGAAATGACTAAGTTATAAAGCAGAAAAGGATCTACTGCTATAGTATTCAATGAAGTGGGTGAATGAGATGGTTAACAAAACAATTCCCAAGGTCTAACACTTTAAAGGATGGATGTATCATCTGGCTTAATTAGAATGTAAGTTCCTTGAAGGCAGAGGCTGACAGCTTTTCTTTTGTATTCCCAATACCTAGCACAGTACCTCCACAGTAAACATTCAATAAATTCTTGTTGACTGAATGCCTAGAGAGATTAAAAGTAGAGAAATTTTTAAAATATGTGTGAAACTCTTCAATACTTATTCATTGAACATCCATTTTCTGAAGACACCACAACTTTCAACTTACTTCTCAGGCTTGATGCCCAATCGCTCTCCTCTGTCCATGTTAAGCGTGCCTGCTCCTTGACCATAGCCATATCCTTTGGGTCCATATTTCTTTCCATAACAGGATTTGCAGTAGACCTCATCATCATGAATCGCCACAGTTGTGCTGTCTAAATTTTTCCTGCAAACCACTGAAGAGGAAAAAATGAGACTTGAAAAATGTCCCAAAGAAGTTCATTTTTCTTACAACAATGACAGTATACACAATTAGCTACAAATGTCATTCACTGAGTATTATCCCAAAGCCAGAGAATGGTAGAACTGGTAAGCTTCAATTAGCCCCACAAATACAGAATCATGGAAATTCAGAGTTTAGTTGGAATAGCCTTAGGCTTTAAAATAGCAATTTTGGAGTCTCAAGATATTTAATAGCTAGAAACATGGCCTCCTTCACATATTATAACTATTTCTCACCTTTCTATATACCCTTATCCCACAAGCCTCTCTCCAAAAGGTGGAAGATTTGTTTGCTATGCCTAGAAGGAGAGATCTGGTTTGGAATCCTATCTTAAAAACTTGCCAGCTCTATTAGTATAGGCAAACCACTTAACTGCTGTGAACTCAACTGCCTCATCGGCAAAATGGGGATAACAAAAGCACCTATTCTTCAGTGTAGTGAAAATCAAGTGAGACAATGAATGTAAAAAGTTTCGCAAGTCTTAAAAGTGCTATATAAATATCAGTGTGGTGTGTGTGTGTGTGTGTGTGTGTGTCCCTAGACAATAGGAAACTCTTGGTGAAGAGTTTCTCAGTCCCAAGGCAAGGTACCCATTACTCTATGATTTTTTTTAGTCACTTTGTTTGTGTCCTAGACCCGTAGAGTGAAATCTTATGATTCTGGGAAAGTCACTTTTTTTTTCTGGGTCTCAGTATTTCCTTAACTGTAAAATGAGATTGTTGGACTAGATCTTTCCTAGGTGTAAAGGAGCATAGTAATTTTTGGTGCCTTTCTCTATATTATTTAGGGACAGCTGAAATCACCTTGGTGGTCAGTGGAGAGACCTCTCTTGGGCTACAACATGGCAATAGAAAAATCTCTAGCAACCAAAATAATAGTTTAATAGAAAACATACTTTTCCCCCATGAGCCATCCTGGCAGAACTGAAATTAAATTACAGTAGATGGGCAGCTTCCATAATTTGCAAACTAAAGAAATTATTTGGGGTAAAAGAATTAAATGGTGTTCTCTGTTCTTTGGTAGGCTATATATTAGAAACACAGTATTTCTAAACGGGCAGCTCGTGTATAAAATAACAATTGATAACTACACAAGAAAGGAAAAAAACCACAAACACAACTGAAATCACCATGGTGGCCAGGAGAGAGAGAGCATTGGGTCTGGAGTTAGGAAGACTGAAATCAAACCTGGCCTCAAACACTGGGTAGCTGTGTGACCCAGAGCAAGTTAGTGCTTTCTGCCTCAGTTTCCTCATCTGTAAAATATAAATAATAATGACACCTACTCCCAGGGATGTTGGGAGGACCAATGAGATGATATTTGCAAAATGCTTTGCAAGCTTTAAAAGCTGCATAAAAATGTTAACTGTTAATGTTAGGGACAGCTAAATGGGACAGTGGACAGGCCTGGAGTCAGGAAGATCTGAGTTCAAATCCAGTCTTAGATACTTACTAGCTGTGTGACCCATGGCAAGCAATTTAACCTGTATGCCTCAATTTCCTTATCTTGTAAAAAAGGCTAAAGGAGGAAATGGCAGACTACTCTCAATACCTTTGCCAAGAAAACCCCAAGGGAAAAAACCATGGAGTTTTAAAGAGTTAGACATAACTGAAAAACTTAGTAATAACAGTAGTAGTAGTGGTGGTGGTGATGGTGATGGTGGTGATAGGAATAGGAGGAAGAAGGAAAGAAGGAAGAGGAGGAGGAAGAGTATTTGACAGAAGTTCTGCAATGCAGGTTTCCTGATATATGAAGTATGACTTTGTGTATGTGCATATATATTTATATACATATACATGTCAGTTTCTTATCTGATATTCACATATATACTGTGAATTTAAGGCAAATATGTATATACTTACATACATATACAAGTCAAATTCTTATAGCTCCAAGGTCAGATTTCCTCAAAATTTGTCACACTTCAGAGACAAATAGACTCAGGAAGTAAAAGTAAAACCAGTTAATTGTGTGCCAAGTACAATGTCTTACACAGAATAGTTCTTTAATAAGTGTTTATTGTACTAAATGAAATGACTGCACAGTTGTCCCACGTAGTGTGAATAATGATTCCTGTGAAGTAGCTAAATGTATTTGAATATACACTACTCAAAGTTGTAATTATATAAGAGATGGCAATTGGTTCCAGTCCAATGAAAACATGCAGTAGAAATTTGGATAAAGCTATACAAAGGAAGAATCCAGTTAAACACAACTATGTCAAGGTTAAGGACTCATGATTTCATAGTATGAGAACTTCCTTTCAGCACAGGTTACCAGGCCTATAAAAAGTGCTAGTCTTTAGGGTTGTCTGAAATTCAGAAAGCCCAAACAGCTTGGCTGTGATCACATAGCTAGTGACAAGAGGCAAGATTTGAATTTGGAGTCTTCCTGAATTGAAGGACAGTCCTCTATCCACTGAGCCATTCACCTCCTGCTAGAAATAAGAGATGACCTTTAAAAGAAGTGGGACCTTTTAAGGTATTCTTGTAAAGAACTTCTTGATTTACATTTCCCCTTAACTCACTAAAGCTTTGGAAAGTAATTTTTTATTGAAGAAATAAATGTTCTATGGGTTTATTTTTTTCTTTCAAAAGGACAGCTAAATTCAATCTGTAAAGAGAACTTTCTGCTATGACAGAGAGATGGGCAGCAAAAGTAGTGATGCTTTTGATTTTTTGCCGTGAGAATTTTCTTTAGAACCAGGTCATTCAATCTAGTTATGCTCAAAGTGGTGAAGTTAGAAAAGCTTCCAGCAAACCCATTAAGTAGACCTAGCCAGAGAATGTGGTAAATGTGTCTATTATGTGCATATTGTCTACAAAATATATCAGAATAAGTGCATTTTTCTTTTAATTACAAAAAATCCCTGAAATTGGATCAATTCTTTACTGACATCAAGAATTTTAAATTTTACTTTTAACAAATGAGACATTTCTTTTTCTACCCTTTAAAATGCAGTAAAATTTCTATTTAATTGAAAGTTAGAATTAATTGAGATTTTTATCTCTGGGGACTATGATGTCATTGGTATGGGCAACTTCTGATGGGGTAGTGAACTGTATCTGCTTCATGTTGGCACCTGTTCTCAGTAACTTGTTAAGGGGCACTAAGAAAATAAGAGATTAATTTATGGTGCCATACAGAGGCAGGACCTGAACTCTAAGTATTCCTAACTCCAAAATCAGCTCTCTATTCAACAAACCATACTTCCTATCAATCAATCAATCAATCTGTTGCTCAATAAACATTTCTTAAGCACCTACTATATGCCAGGTACTGTGCTAAATACTAGAACTACAAAAAGAAACACAAGACAGTCCCTGCTGTCAACAAACTTAGAATCCAATAGAAAGCCAACATACAAATAAATATGTACAAAGCAAGCTATATACAGGATTGAAAGGAAATAATAAAGGAAAGGCACTGGAATTAAGAGGGCTTGGCTTCTTGTAGAAGATAGGTTTTTAGTTGGGACTTAAAGAAAGTCTGGAAGGCTAATAGTTGAGGCAGAAGTAGGAATAAGGAACAGCTAGAGAAGAAAAGCAAACATCTAGTACACTGTTTCTCTCATCAATTTTTACTATCTTCTGTATATAGGAAAACTATTGTATAGTTTGTTCACAAATATATGTTACATGCTGGTTTGGGAATATACTTGTTAGTATTATCTCCCAACACTAGTATGGCACTCTTTTTCCAAAGTATCTTGAATGTCCCTCAAGGTTCAGCACAAATGGCACCTCCTATGTGAAGCCTTCTCCAATGCCCTCAGTTACTGCTCTCACTTCTCATATTATATTGTATAATCGGTTTATGTATTATATTCCCCCAGTATGTTCCTTGCAGGTCAAGACTGTTTCATTTTTATCCTTTCAATCTCAAGATCAAGCATTGACCTCACTCATAAATGGGCACTTACTAAATGCTTGCTATTTTGAGGCAGACAGCACAATTAATTGTCATACAGTTAATTAAGTTAACACAGAACTTGAACTGGAACTCAGACCCCAACTCATAGTCTAGCTCTAAAACTAATACTCTTCAATGTAATAAGAAAGAAACCTACATTTTAAGTTACAAAAACTAATACTATAAGTAATCGGAATATTTCTCTATCGGATCTCTATCTAATCCATTTTATACTCGAAAGTCAAACTGATCTTTCTAAAGCTTTGCTCTTACTATGTTTCTCCTCTACTCTAAGATTACTCTTAAGACTCCCTCTTTCCACCAAGATCAAATAAAATTCCCCTTTATCACTTGGATTCCTTCTACTTTTGTAACCTTTTTACACCCTACATCCCACCCCATCCTCTGCAAACATATATAAGCCCACTTGCTGTTCTACACAAACCACACCATCTTCTGACTTCAGGCATTTTCATTGATTATTCTCCCTTATGCCTGGAATGCTTTCCTGGCTTCCTATAAATCTCAGCTAAAATTCCACCTTCTACAGGAAATCTTTCCTGATCCCCCTTAATTTTAGTCCCTCTTCCTGTTGACTATCTCAGTCCTGAAGTTGGGAGGATCTAAATTCAAATCCAGCTTTAGATACTTACTAGATGTTTGATCCTGGGCAAATCTCTTAAACCTATTTGCCTCAGTTTCCTCATATGTAAAGTTAGTTGGAAAAAGAAATGACAAACCACTCTAGTATCATTGCCAAGAAAACCTATGGACAGTCTTAGTGCATTATGATACATGGAATCACAAAGAGTCAGACATAATTGAATTGCTGAACAACAATAACAGTAATATGCAATACTATAAATAGCCAATATGCTTTGAAAGTCAACATAGAATAAATAGTAGAAAGGTGGCCTTGGACCCAAGAAGACTTGAATTCAAATCCTGCCTCTAACACATCCTAGTTGTATGACCTTAAATAAATCACTTCTCTTCTTGGTGCTTTCAATATCTTAAGTTATAAAGAAAATGTCATTCTCTGATTGTAGTGGAAATTCCTCACTAGAATCTCCATTCCACTGCTTATCTAAAATTTGCCTGCCTGTGTGACATGGCCCCTATAAGGCTATGGGCTCCACAGGGGAAAGAGAACTTGTTTTCCTTTTTTCTGCATCTCTTCCTATGCTTAGCCTGGTAAACTGCATGAAGGAGAGTTTATTGAAGTGGTCAAAGTTGATAAGGAAGCCTGGTACTTACAATTAACAACTCCATTCTCCATGTTAAAGAAGAACCCAAGAAATGAAAGCATCTTTGGTTTTGTGTGCTGCATAATCTGTGTGTGTGTGTGTGTGTGTGTGTGTGTGTGTGTGTGTGTGTGTGTGTGTTTCTCTCTCCCAGTGTTAAAGAGGCTCCTACTTGGAAGCTGTAGAGATAGTCTTGATCTATCATAGACTTGCACCAGCAGAGGACACAGACTCTTAGATAACCTACCAAAGCTAGAAATGCTTCATGGATAGGGCTGTGGACAGACCATCATATCTATTTTAGAAGCCACCAACTAAATGGTAGACAGACCACTGTATTGGGAATCAGGAAGACCCAAGTTCCAATCTCCCCTTGGATACTCTTAGTAGTTTTGTTACTCTGGATAAGTAATTTAACCTTTGTCTACCTCAATTTCCTCATCTTTAAAATGGGGATCAAAATAGCATCTGTCTCCCAGAATGGTTATAAGGCTCAAACAAGGCAGAGGAGGGGGATGAAGATTGTTAAAAAATATTACATAGCTTGATAGACTAGAAAGAGCCATTGAATTGAGTCAGAGCATCCTGGTTCGATGTATGTCAATACTAGGGTGACCTTGTTTAACTTTGAGGGTGAAATAAATGGCCTTTAGGGTCTCTTTCAGCTTGAAATGTAGGCTCCTTTCCATGTAACCTCAGGTAAATTAGCTTTGTCCCCTCTCCTGTAAAATTAAGAGGTTAAGCTGGATAGAAGATACCTACAGCTACTTCTAGCTCTGTCTAGTTACTTACTGCACAAAAAGCAACATCTGTGGAAGCTTCTTCCATCACACTGCACCTCTTCAGCATGGTACACATTCCTTCCACAGGCTCCACATTTGTTACCACCTCCCCAGTTGGGCATTTTGACTAGACAGAGGGGAAAAAAAGAACATATCTGTAATATTTTGGGAATCAGATTTTAACTAAAACACAGACATAGAACAGTAACCTCAAATAATAGAAGATAACTGGATATTTAACTTCGTTTAGAAAATCTTTCCACCTTTCGAAATAATCTCATTTTTTTCTCATCCTAGGCTGCCAAGTCATTTCAGGAGTTTGGTTTGTTATACAACACTATTTCTCCATGACAAAGGATTTTGTTTAGTGGAACAGTTCAGGCTTCCAGGCACAAAATTCCAACTGCTCCCCAGGAATTCACTCCTGGCCAAGGAAAGTGGAGGTCAGATCAGGGGCTATTGTCCATCCAACCCTGAATTTAAAACTTGAGAATGAGTAGTTTGTTGGAGTAAAGAGCTTTGGGTTAGGTTTAATCACTTGTGACTGTCAAATTCATACTATTTAGTGAAAAAATGCTATGACATATTCAAAGGGGAAGCAGAAACCATCACACTGAACTTCAAAAGCATGGTTTCTATTGTTAGCTCAAGATTTAAGGTAATTGTATCATCAATGGTTATAACCATGACAAGCCCATTTGCATGCAAAAGGTTTTACTGTAACTACAATAAATACCCCTCCAGATGGAGATAATTTAAGTTTCTAAGCTTTACTAATCTGGGGTATTTTTCCCCAGATGAAAGTCAACAAATGGTGCCAAAAGTACAGCTTTATCCCTTTTCTAAGGCCTGTCAGTATGAATGCATAGAGTCCAGAATTTATTTCATAGCATCATAAACCATTTTGTGAGCAGATCAGGATGGTCCTTGAACAAAAGCCTGAAGTCACCAGGAGGCTGGAAGCCTAGATCCTCAGCTACTTTTTTATGAGCCAACATTTATGATCACCCCTTCCCACATGTCTACTCAGACAGAATAAAAAGACCCTATTTCTTAACAATCAACATCCAAACACATAGACATATATGTAGTCTTAGATAATATGCTGTTATTCTTGCTTATAAGCACAACAAACTGTTCTTGAAAAAAATGAAAAGCCAAGCCTTCCCTTAGAAATGAACTGCAGTACTGTCAAAAAGAGGAAGCCAGTCTTTTGTTTTATTGTTTAAGTATCTGTTTGACATATTTGCCTTGGGCATTCCTTCAAGACTGAACTCAAATCCTACCACTTCAAGGAGCCTTTCCCCCACACTCTCAATCACCATTATACCAATGGTGACTTCCTCTAAAATTTATTTAGGAGGTCAGTATTTTGTACTTACATAGCCATTTGCAGGTTGTCATCCCTATTTAAGTATGAGCTCTTTGAGGGCATTTGTTCTGATCTTTCTTTGCATCCTCAGTGGTTAGTACAGTGCCTGGCATTTAGTAAATGCTTAATAAATGATAGATTGTTATCTATTTATTGTCTATCAGCAAGTGCCCATAGAGACCTATTTGTTTTATCATCAATTTAAAAGGCTGCTTCATTATTCATATTCATATTCGTTATAGAAAAAGAGACCATTAAACCCTAGGATACTCAACCTTTTTCTTTGTCACGGCTATTCATAGAGAGAGGAATTTTTTTTTTTTTGGTTTGCATTTTTCTTTCTTGTGGTTTTCCCCTTTTGTTCTGAATTTTCTTTCATAACATGACTAATATGGAAACATGTTTAAAATGATTGTACATGTATATCTATATCAGATTGCTTGCTGTCTTGGGAAGGGGAAAGTAAGAGGAGGGAGAAAAAATAAGTCAAAACCTTACAAAAATGAATGTTGAAAACTATATTACATGTAATTGGAAAAAAAAATACTTTTGAGAAAAGAAAATTCAGTTTTAAAATGACTTCTTAATAGCTGTTTGACTAGGTGAGACTACTAGGTGTCAGACTACTAGAAATGAAAGAAGAGTTTTCTATCCCAGATAATGTAGTGAATGAACTTCAGTCTCACTATTCTAACTGGTTAAGATCAACTCAGCATGATCTAGTCATTCTTACAACTCATAATGGTATGCATTAATTTTAACATCAGGTTTCTCTTGAGATAGGATCATCAAATCAGTCCAGGAAGTTGAGTTCAAATTACAACATTCCCTCCCTGCTTAAACAATTCAGTTTGATTTGATATTTGCCACTGGTATACATTCCTAGATTAGTATTTTCATACTTATCCATAAGAAATTTTAGTATGGAAGTAGGACCAAACAGGCGATTTTCAGGATTCAGAAACAGCTACCATTCCATTGTTACACAAGCAATAATATACCCATATGTGAAAACATGAAATTAAATCTAAAAGTTTTATTTATTCTTCTGGTACTATAAATCACTCTTATTATTCCTATAAGACAGCTACCCTATTGTTGAAACTTGGATTGTAACAATTGCTAAGATTCCTGAAATTCATTCAATAGGCAAAACTTAGGTGAGTAGGGGTATACATTCAAAGCACTTGCAGAAGAGGCACACTTGGAAAGGTGTGAAAAATCACAATAGTTCACAGTGGCTTCCAAAGTTTTATGTGCTTACTTCTTACCAAGGACCTTGAAGGCATACCAAAGGTATCTGAATAAGATATAAACAGACAATTTTCAGACAAATTCAAAACATTTCTAGTCATATGAAAAAAATGCTCTAAATCACTATTGATTAAAGAAATGCAAATTAAGACAATTCTGAGGTATCATTACACACCTTTCAGATTGGCTAAGATGACAAGAAAAGATAATGATATATGTTAGGGAGGACGTAGAAAACTGGGATACTAATACATTGTTGGAGTTGTGAACTGATCTAACCCTGGGGAAAGCAATTTGGAACTATGCCCAAAGGGCTCTCAAACTGTATACCCTTTGATTCAGCAGTGTCTCTACTGAGCCTGTATCCCAAAGAGATCATAAAAAAGGGAAAAGGATCCACATGTGCAAAAATGTTTGTAGCAGTGCTTTCTGTAGTGGCAAGGAACTGGAAACTGAGTGGATGCCCATCAGTTGGGAAATGACTGAATAAATTATGGTATATGAATGTTATGGAGTATTATTGTTCTATAAGCAAAGATTGGCAGGATGATTTCAGAAAAGCTTGGATAGACTTATATGAACTGATACTAAATGAAGTGAATACAATCAAGAGAGCATTGTACACAGCAACAACAAGATCAATTGTGATGGACTTGGCTCTTTTCAACAATGAAGTGATTCAGGTCAATTACAATATATCTGTGATGAAGAGAGCCACTGCATCCAGAAAGAGGATAGTAGGGGACTGAATGTAGATGACAAAAGTGTCCAGAGGTGCAATGGATAGAGCATAAAGACTTGAATTCAAATCTAGTCACTTACTAGATCTGTGACTCTGGGCAAATCATTTGCTTTCCTCATCTATAAATAATGATAATATCACCTATACAACCCAGACTTGCTGTGAGCATAAAATAAAATTATATAGGGTTTTGAAAACCTTGTAGGCTGGTTTTTTTTTTTAATCATTATTATCACACAGAAAATTATCTGAGTTTTATTTTTTTTAATCACAATTTCTCTTTAGCACACCATTTTTTAATGCAATTGTGTCACACATCTAATGTCATGTGTCTAAAATCAAATTTGAACTCAGGTCCTCCTAACTTGAGAGCAAGTGCTCTATCCACTGCACTATTTAGCTGCCTCAGAATGCATTTCTAGAGTAAACATTAAGTAGTCAGGCTTTCACAAAGTAAGATCTGATCAGATTAGCCACTGAACATTGATTTGGGGTTTGTTCCATCATTGGGTTTAGAGTTGGCAAGAACATCCCAAAGAATCATTTAGTCCATCTCTTAGAAATGTGTTATTCTCAGATAATGAAATTATACATGAGCATGGTCCCAGAGCTAGAAGGAACCTCAGATCTGGCACATCTAGTCTAAATCCTATTTTTCCGGATAAGGTTCAGGGAGATTAAGGTATTATTTGCCCTGTCTCATACATCTTTCTAGGTGAGACTCACTATAGAGCTAAACTAGAATTTGAATCTAAAAGCTTTGATTCCAAATTCATTAGTTTTTCTATGCTTCAACAAGCCTTGATTAAGCACTGTGATGCAAGCATCAGGCTTGGTGCTGAGCCCAGAGGATACAAAGGCAAAAATAGTACCTGCCTTTAAAGAACTTGCATTTTAATGGTAGAGATTACTTGTAAATAATTGCATACAAATAAGATAAATACAGAAATAATTGAGATAAATCTTAAAAGGATGACACCAGTAGTAAAGAAGGCAGAGAAAGGCTTCATGAATGCAGGATTTTAACTGAAAAAAGAATCCAAGGAATCCAGAACATGGTTAAAGAGAGGAGTTTTCAATTGGACAATTTACCAATGTCCTAAATTATCCTTTGTCTCCCAGTAGGCTTTGGCTAATCAATAGAAAGTGGATTTCCTATTGTTGTGCCAAGATATAGAGAGGAGTTGAGAAATATTAATTTTTAATGGGAGAAAAAGAGACTTTGGCCACACGGGATCAGTATCTAAATCGTGTGGCCCCAAACAAAAGGACATAGGGTTTTTTTTTTATAGGGTCTAAAGAAACCAGCAAACAGGTTAGTCTGCTTCCTTAGCTGACATATTTGCAACTTTTTTTTTTTTTTTTGGCTGAGGCAATTGAGGTTAAGTGACTTGCCCAGGGTCACACAGCTAGGGCATGTTAAGTGTCCGAGACCAGATTTGAACTCAGGTCCTCCTTACTTCAGGGCTGTGCTCTATCAACTGCACCACTTAGCTGCCCCTTTGCAACTGTTTGTTAAGGGAATACAACAAAGACAGGAGCAGGGAGACGGAAGTCTTTCATGAGATTTCCACTGTTAATGTTATGCAAGAGAGAAGGAGACAAGGGTCTTTTAGGTAGGCAAAAGGGGCTTGGGATTACTGGGTCAATTTAAATTCTCAAACCAAGTTTTCTTGGGGGGTTTGGGTATATTCTGCTAAAGATAACATTACCCTATTTCAACAGAAATAACTGTGTGACCTTGGGGTAAATAATTTGACATGGAGGCAGCAAAATACAAGAAGAAGAATGTTGAATATGCAGTCAAAGGATCTTTGTGACATACTACCAGGTATGACTTTGAGGAAATCCCTCTGGTCTGGGTTTTGCTTTTCCAAACGTCTATATTCCTAGAATTACAGATAGCATATTGAAGCTGAAAGAGTCCTTAGAGATTCTCAAATTATGGCCCTCAGATCCCTGGGAATCCTTGAAATCCTTTCAGGTGATCTATAAGATCAAAACTATTTTCATAATAATACTTGTTGTTGAATCATTTCATTGTGTCCAACTCTTTGTGACCCCATTTGAGGTTTTCTTGGTAAAACTAATGGAGTAGTTTGCCATTTCCTTCTCGAGCTCACTTTACAGATGAAGAAACTGAGGCAGGCAAACAGGGTTAAGTGAATTGCCCAGGTCACACAGCTAATACGAGTCTGAAATTGGATTAGAACTCAAGTTCTCCTATTTACTGCACCACCTAGCTGTCCTCAGGTGTTTTCATTTCTAATACAATAAATATTGATAGCTAAAGCCCACACAAAGAAAGACTCTGTGGGGGTATCTTTAATAATGTATTTAAGAGGACAAAGAGGTCTTGAGGACAAAAAGTTTAGAAACAGCTTATCTAGTTCAAACCCCTCATGTTAGAGCTGTGGAAACCAAAATTCAGACCAGTGTATGATTTACTCAAGGTCACACATGGTAGTATGTGACAGAAAAAGACTTTTAACCCAGGTGGATTCTCTGTTTGCAAATTCAACATTTTTTGCATTGTATCTTACTGTCAAGTTATTTATCCAAGCTAACAAGTGGTAGAACTCAGACCTTCTAAGGATATCCTAACTTTCTACATTCCACAGTGCCTCCCAGCAAAGTAGATATAAAGTCTGCCTTCCAAAAACCTCTCTGGTGAGTTCTAAATTCAAATGAATTTTAATGGAATTTTATTTTAACTCATATGTATGTGAATTTTTTTTTCACGTATGGTGGGGATTCTATCTTCAGGAGTCAAAGTTAATCAATGTAAAATCCAGCACTCTGGACCCTTTCTCATTGGTAACAGCCAGTACAACCATTTGCCATTTCTTTGGCATTCTTGGCTTTACTCCACAGTGCAAAAGCCAAGATTCCATTTTTTATACAAGTGTCTGGCCTTGCTACTCACAACTGACATCAATCATGGCAAAAATGGATTTTCATTCAACAAATCCGACTCACATTCTTTTCTCAAATCTTTGTGCATTAATTTACAGAATGGAAAGGAAAGAAATAAAACTTCACCTTATAGATATTTCAGAAAATAGCCTAAGTACAAGAATGTTTCTGGTATCTAAGCCTGGTCTTTTGTTTTCAATGTCTAGAACAACCAGCTTAGTTGGGAGAATCTGTCACCATAAGAAATCAAGTTTTAAAAGGCTTAATTTATTTCTGAACACTCATGTGTACTTTATCCAGCATAGGCTTGCTTAGAATCCACTCAGAAGTCAAGGGAAGATCCAAAGACTTTGGGGGGGGCAGGAAAATTTTGTATGAATTATAAAGCTTGAATCTGACTTCCATAATGGTGAGGTCACCAGAATGTTACATCATCCTCTCACTCAAAACTGCTGCAAAGCTCAAAATCATCCTACCACATATATACTTAGGTTGAAGTCACTGACATGATTTAAAATCTGAGGGATTCAAATTTACTAAGTTCAACAATACATTTGCCATTCCTTCAGAATTCAAATTTGGCCTCAGACATTTACTAGTTGTGTGACTGGAGAAACACTCTCTGCCATTCTTGTTTTCTCAACTGAAAAATAGGGATAAGAATATTATCTCTTTCACAAGGTTGTTGTGAAGATTAAATGAGAGAATATTTGCACAGTGCCTAGCAAATAATAGGCACTTAATAAATATTTGTTCTCTTCTCTTCCTTTTCAAAACTTATATAATATGTAGATCCCTTTTTCCAAAGGAGTTCCATTTATTCACCAAATAAGCATCTAATGACCAACTCTGTGCTGTTACTAGAGATTAAAAAAAAAGTAAAATAACTCTTGCTCTCAAGGTTTATCTTGCTGAAAGAGAAAAAACAGGTATACAAGGAAGGTAATGTATAATGTGCACAAAATAAACACTAAATAATTTCAAGCTTTGGGAGAAAGGGTTCTATCAACTATAGGTTCTCCTAGAGCTGAGTCATGAAGCAAGATGGATTTGTTGGAGAATAAAATCAATAAGGTAACCAAATAATCTAGACTTTAACACCTCATTTTAAAGTCACTTTGAAATTAAGCTTGTTATAGGGGTACTCATCTCTGGAAAGAGGTGCTAGATTCAAGGTACTGTATAAAATAACTTTTTTGATGTGGCCAATGTGTTCTGTTTAGTTATGAATTGTTCTTCCAAGGGGTATGTTTTTAGTATCAATTTGGAGGGAGGGAGAAAAAGCCTGTTAACTGAAAAATAAAGTACAATTTTAAAAAATTTGTCCTACAAATACCCGAGGAAAACTTATCTTCCCCACTGCTGAAACTTCCATTTTCTACATATCTTGGAAGAGAGAAAAAAACAAACAAACCAAATTACTTAATTTAGCAGTTGAGACCAGAAGTAGACTTTCAAGCTTAGCAAGGTTCTTTATCTATCTTCATCACTCCTCTAAAAGATTCTGCCTCTAAACAAAACCATTTGCTGGTCACCATCAAATGCCTCCTCCTTCGTAGACTTCCTTACGTGATGACCTCATTCACTCTCATGTCTTCATTTATCACTTCTCTCCAGTCCTAACCTCTCCCTAGGGCACCAAGTTAAACAGTTTTAACTGACAACCTGCCTTCTAAGTTGTCAACACCCAAGACTTAACATGATACCAGTGGAATCTATCATTGTCTCCTAAAAACTGCTATTCCTCCAAACCTCCTCATTTCAGTTAAGGGCAGCCCTATTCTCTCAGTCACTCAAACCCTTACCCTTGCCACATATAAATCCAGCTAATAGTCCAAAATTAGGCTCTTACCTACTTTATGTCACACACATCAGTGCTCTCCATGTACTTTATATTCCAGCTAAACCAGACTAGCCTCTACCCTATCTCATCCCTATCCCTCCAATTATGCTTCTTAGAACTCCTAGCTCCAATCCCCTCTAGGCAGGTATTGAGATCTTTTCTAGACTTATTGGTAACAGCCTGGACTTTTCTTTAAGTACTTATACTATAAGTATTTTAATTCAAAAAATAATTCTATATGCAGAGAAATGTACTGATGGAAGACAAAAAACAAATACTCCCTGGCCTCAAAGAGCTTACATTCTATTTATATTACTTGTAATATCCCTCTTCCTTGCCCCTCGATTCCAAGTTTTTGGAGAACAGGAAATTTACCTTGTTTTACCTTTGCATGCCTATTGCATACCAGCATCATATACAGAAAGCCCAATTAGTACATTGTCTAAAACACTCAAGTGGAGAATGCTCTTCTTTCTCTCTGTTAACCCAAGCCTAATCTTCCCCCAAAAGAGAGCTCCCCTTTCCTAGGAATCTTTCCAGGATTAACCCATTCCAATGTCTCCTCATATAGGCAGGAAGACCTGAGTTCAAATTTAGTCATAAATAGTTTTTTGTTGTATGGGCAAGTCCCTTAACCTCTACCTGCTTCAGTTTCCTCAACATAAAATAACTTCCCAGGGTTGTTGTGAGTATTAAGTGCAATATTTGTAAAGCACTTTCAGAAGTGTCTGGCACATAGCAGACAGTTAAATCACCTTCCCTCCATCCTTTTTTCCAATTCTTCCTTCCTTCCTCTGCACTGCAGGTATGGCACAGCCAAACACTGACTTGACACGTAGTTTGGGTCAATTCTAAAGCCTAATTACAAAGTTGGTATTTTAAGTTCCCCTGCTCCTAAAACCAGTGGCAAAGAAAGTTCTGCTATGTATTTTGTATTTGTTTCATTTGTCTCAATTCATAGCATGGTACAGTGGAAAATGGGCTGGATTAGGAATCAGAGAACCAAATTCAAATCCTATTCTTATATCTTTGTATTTCTGTGACCTGCAGTGTCATGGAGTATTTATTAAATGCCTACTATGAGCCAGGCATTCTACCAAGAGCTGGGGATTCAAGGAAAGATAAAACTAATTTTTGCCCTCAAGTTTACATTGACAACATGCAAGCAATTATATATAAACAAAATAGATATAGGATAAATTGGAGGTATCTTAGATGAAGGCACTAATATTAAGAGAGTAGCTAGGTGATGAAATGGATAGAGAGCACTGAGCTTGGAGTAAGGAAGACTTCCTGAGTTGAAATCTGGCCTCACACATTTACTAGCTCTGTGATTCTGGGCAAGTCACTTAACCTTGTCTGCCTCAGTTTCCTCATCTATAAAATGAATTTGGGAAGGAAATATCAAAACACTCCAATATCTTTGACAGAAAAACCCCAAATGAAGCCACAAAGAGTCAGACATGACTCAATAATAGGACCAGGGATTTTATTTTTCTTCTAGAAAATGGAATTTTAGCTAAAACTTTGAAGACAATATCTCTAGGCCTAATTCCTGATATGTAAAAATAAGGGATTGAACGAGATAACTTTTAAGATCCCTTCTAGTGCTCTACAAGGATCCTATAGCTTGTTTGTTGCTCTTTCAGTAATCCAAAGTAGTCACTTAGTACCCAGTGTACTAAGTACTCAGTACTTGTGTAAATGACTATTTTGCTCATTGCTTTGGCTGTTAGGATAAACCCAAGATCAAGCCCTGGCCCTCTGGAAATAATGCTGCATTTACTAGCCTCCACTGTCAGCTCTGGCTCTTGCTCCTTACGGGACTTTGGATAACTTTCATCTCCAGGTCTATTTCCTCCATTGTGACATGACAGAGTTGGACTGGAAGACCTGACCAGCCTGAAACTGATTACCTTCCAGGTGAGATTATTGAGGTCCAGAGGTATTAAAGGAATTTCTCCAAGCTCACATGGCTACTAAAGAATCAGAGGCAAAATTCTATCTCAGGTTTCCTTATCCTAAGTCCAGAATTCCATCTGCTACAGATGATGCTGTATTTCAGACATGCTATATTTAGGGCTTACATAGGACAATGTACTCAGGTTTCCCAGGATGTGTAGGAATGCTTTAAGAGAAGTCCTGAGATAATTTCTCAGATCTGATCCTCCCAAAAATCCCAGGAATTCACTAGAGAGAGCTGTTAGAGAAATGACAATATCATTGGCAATCAGACCTAGGTGATACTAAACAGATTTTCCCTGGGACTGGTAGGGGCCCATAGAGGTCCCTCTGCCTTGTATCACAGGCCAAGTCTGGCAGAGAACCAAATTTGTTGGATTGCCTGGGGTGTGATGGTGTTTGAGGAAAGTACAATTCAAATCACTATCTGGCTCCATACCTATCTCTGCTGCTGGAGGATGCCATGCAATCTCCTAGAAATCAATGTCTTTGAGTTTTCATTAGGACTTAACTCCTTTCAACATTCCCTTCTAAAGTAATCCAACAAAAAGCTTATTCTATCTGCTGGCAAAAACAGCTTGTTTTGGAAGGTTAAGTAATCAAGTATATAAAAATAGCAATGTAAGGTGAGTCAGGGAAGAATCACTCATTACCCAAATCAAATTAAATAAAATTCTAACAAAATACTTTAGAAACATCGGTACAACTGTATGAGACTCATAATGGATAGATACTATTATCATTCTCTTATTACAAACCAGGAAACTAAAGCTCATTGAGTTAGTTAAACTATAAAATTGGAAGCTCCAGGTCCCTCACAGCTAATGGGCGGCAGGGCTAGGTTTTCAGAGTCCAAATCCAGTGCTCTGGATACATTAAAGAAAGAAGATAATTTATTCATTCAACAAATAATTCTTAGAATTATAATGGCAGTCCCACGTCCCAGTAGGATTATGGAAGGGAAAAGCTACTTCCTTCTATTTTCTCACAATTATTTTCTGAGCTGTCAGAAGCTCAGGATCCAATCGTGCTCATTCCAAGTACCTGTGGCAGAAAAATCAACCAACCATAGAGCTTGGAATTCAGGGTTGTTATCAGGACCCAGCAAGGCATCCAAAAAATTCCACAACAGCCTAATTAAACAGTTCCAGCACAGTTCTCCCCTCCCCCTCCCCACAACCCCTCGCTTTTACAGCGCAGCACCAGAGCCTGGAAAAAGTGAAAAGAGTCCCATTTCGCCGAGCCAGGCCCCATCCATGACTACTTATCATCCTAAGAAGATTCAGCAGCTACAGGGTCTCCTTTTCCCAAAGAGTCACTAAGAAAAACTGGGAATCTTGTACCTAGAATGGAGAGCTGGAGCAGGGGAAAACCCAGGGGATTTTTCCTAAATTCGCCCCACAGGGAGGATTGGCCACACCACGCTTCATTCCTTCCCAGCCATCCCCACCCCGCCCCACCCCCCAATCCCGTACACATTCACTTCCCAATCGGTCCTTAGCACTTAAGGCAAGAGCTCCTATTCGGAGGACAATGGTGACTCAGCTGGGAGCGCTAGGTGCCACTGGCGGGGAGGTGGGTGGGTGGCGTCTGGGGAGGGGGCGATGGTGAGAGAGGAAGAGAGATGTGTTGGGGGTGGGGCGGGGTGGAGGGAGCGGGAGAACCCATACTGTTTAATCTAAGATGGGAAGACCCGAGCAGGAAGGGGGCATCCGGAGAGGCTGAAGGTTCCCCAGTGTAGAGTCCCTGCTCTTCCACCACCCCAGAACTCCAAGGAAAGTGAACCCCCTGCCTTGTTCCTTCCCTCCCACCCTCCCCTTCTTCCAAGACCGAGGAGACTGCGGCGTCTACCAGACGCTCCCAGGGGCTACTTACTCCGGGCGCAAGGGGGAACGAGATCCAGAGCCTGTAGGATCGGAGCAGCAGCCAGCTACACCTCGGGCCCAAGAGGTTGCAGCACAGCCAAGAAGCAGAGCTAGTGGGCCGAGACGGCGGCAGCAATTTAAAGGCTAGCCTAAAGATGGGGCGGAGCTCCTACACAAAGCCCGCCCGCATCTCCTGCGCCCTTCCTCCCCCAGCCTTGTCTCGCTCTCTCGGGCTGGCACTCCCGGACCCCCCAGACACCAGTGCACCCTACAATAGATTATGGATTGCTTAGGAGCTGAGGGCAGGAGGGGCTTGAGGACTCCCCAGGCCCCCGGCACCCAATGACTCAGACGGCAAGTGCGGGACTTTGAAACAAAGGACCCGATTCTCCCCACGCCTCTTCCATTCTTCTGCGGAAGCCACGGAACGCGCTTTCGGCCAAACCCTTCTCCCGGTCCGAGCCAGCAGTCAGGCTGATGTCTACCAGGAGACCTCTTGCATCCACGCATGGATGCATGCCAAGGTCTTCCAGTTCCCTCGCAGGCTCCCACCCCCATGCTCAGGTTGAGTGGAGTTGCGAGAAATGATTGTGAACTGGGAAACAAAACAAAGGCAAACAAAGCCACACTTTGCCATCCCATCCCAATGCGGCCCAAGCGGAGCTGGTTTTCCTAGTTGGGGGAAAAAGGGAGCATGAACGACAAAACCCAAAGTTGCATCATCAGAACAATCCCCAAGATCCGCGATTATCAACAGTTACCACTTTTAAAGGTGTAGTCTGGAAGGCTTTAACAATAGAGAGCTAGAACCAGTCACATTAAAAGCAAGCCACATTAATCTCTCTCCTTCCCTCCTTCTCTCCGTCTGTGCCTGTCTGTCTGTCTTTCTCTCTCTGTCTTTTCCTCCTCCTTACACTTCCCAGCTTCTCCCACGGAAGAAACTTCATTGAGAAAAAAAGTGTTTGGTTTTCCTCACAACCAAATATTTTAGTTTGTTTTCCAGCTTCTGAGAATCCACAACTTCCTGTTGTTGAAGACAGACATTTCACATCCAGAATAAATATATATTATCAAAATCCTTTAGACTGGGAGTGCTATGTTTCCCCTCCATCAAACAGAGCTTCCTATAGCCAAGACACAGTAATTCTGGAAGGGAGGAAGTTCAGGTCACCATCAGGGAATTCGAGAAGGTAGAATCATAACACTGTACTTACAAAGTCCTTTATATAAGTTATTTCATTTGATCCTCCTAACAGCCTTGTATAGGGCTGTATCTAAGGTATTGCTTCCAGAAATGTGCACCCTGGGAGTTCTGATATCCTAGAAATGTACTCCTTGGTGCATCCCCAGGACAAAGCCTAGGTTAGAATGAAGGAATAGGTTAAGGGGTTATGGGAAAGAGGAGGGAAGTATAAAGTTTTGCCTTCTGCCAGATTAGACAGCTATTTACCCTACTTCCCAAACTCCTTCTACTCTTTTTTTTTATTTATTTTATTTTATTTGCATAACATATGTGTGGGTAATTCTTCAACAATAACCCTTACATAGCTTTCTGTTACAAATTTTCCCCCCAACTCCCCACCCCTCCCCTAGATGGCAGGATATCCACTACATGTTAATTATGTTAAAATATTGGCAAATAGAATATATGTATACATATTTCCAAACTTGTCATTGTTGTGCAAGAAAAATCTTGTCTACACAAACGATATATCAGATAAAGGAAACACAATGTAAGCAAACATCAATCAAGGAGTATGAGAATGTTATGTTGTGGTCCACATTTCACATCCCTCTCTCTGGGTGTATATGGCTTTCTTCAGTGAACGATTGGAGGTGGTTTGAAACATTTCATTGTTGAAGAGAGCCATGTCCATCAGAATTAATCGTCATATAGGACTGTTGTTGCCGTGTATAATGATCTCCTGGTTCTGCTCATTTCACTCAGCATCAGTTCATGTAAGTCTCTCCAGGCCTCTCTGAAATCATCTTGTTGGTCATTTCTTACAGAACAATAATATTCCATAATATTCATATACCATAATTTATTCAGCCATTCTCCAATTGAAGGACATCTATTCAATTTCCAGTTTCTAGCCACCACAAAAAGGGCTGCCACAAACATTCTTGCACATGTGGGGCCTTTTCCTTCCTTTATGATTTCTTTGGGATATAAGCCCAATAGAAATGCTGCTGGGTCAAAGGGTATGCACAGTTTGATTACTTTTTGAGCATAGCTCCAAATTGCTCTCCAGAATGGCTGTATCCGTTCACAGCTCCACCAACAATGCATCAGTGTCCCAGCCCTCCCACAACCCCTCCAACATTCATCATTAACTTTTCCTGTCATTTTAGCCAATCTGACAGGTGTGAAGTGGTATCTCAGGGTTGTCTTGATTTGCATTTCTCTGATCAATAGTGATTTGGAGCACCTTTTCATATGACTATAAATAGTTTTAATTTCATCCTCTGAAAATTGTCTGTTCATATCCTTTGACCATTTATTGATTGGAGAATGGCTTGAATTTTTATAAATATGAGACAATTCTCTATATATTTTAGAGATGAGACCTTTATCAGAACCCTTAAATGTAAAGATGATTTCCCAATTTATTGCTTCCCTCCTAATCTTGTCTGCATTGATTTTGTTTGTACAAAAACTTTTTAACTTAATATAGTCAAAGTTATCTATCTGGTTTTCAATTAAGAGTTCCAGTTCTTCTTTGGACATAAATGTATTCCATCTCCAAAGGTCTGAGAGGTAAACTATATTACATTCCTCTAATTTACTTATAGTATCACTCTTTATATCCAGATCATGAACCCAT
>JAJPUD010007724.1:0-25712 GCA_023553655.1 Myrmecobius fasciatus
GATGCCCATCAATTGGAGAATGGCTGAATTCTTATATATTTGAGTCAATTCTCTATATATTTTAGAAATGAGGCCTTTATCAGAACCTTTGGATGTAAAAATATTTTCCCAGTTTACTGCTACCCTTCTAATCTTGTCTGCATTCATTTTGTTTGTACAAAAACTTTTCAACTTGATATAGTCAAACTTATCTATTTTGTGATTAATGATGACCTCTAGTTCTTCTTTGGTCACAAATTCCTTCCCCCTCCACAGGTCTGAGAGGTAAACCATCCTACATTGTTCTAATTTGTTTATAATATCATTCTTTATGCCTAGATCATGAATCCATTTTGACCTTATCTTGGTATATGGTGTTAGGTGTGGGTCAATGCCTAATTTCTTCCAGACTAGTTTATTGGAAAGTTTTATAAAGATCAAGGTTGGGGAACTACCCATACATATGTTATACAAATAAAAAGCTTAAAAAAAAAAAAAAAGAATTTCAAGGGAATTAATGAAAAAAAAAAGCAAATGAGGGTGGCCTAGCTGTACCAGATCTAAAACTATATTATAAAGTAGCGGTCATTAAAAACTATTTGGTACTGGCTAAGAAACAGAGTAGTTGATCAGTGGAATAGGTTAGGCTCACAGGACAAAATAGTCAATGACTATAGTAATCTAGTGTTTGATAAATTCAAAGACCCCAGCTTTTGGGATAAAAACTTACTATTTGACAAAAACTTCTGGGAAAATTGGAAACTACTATGGAAGAAACTAGGTATTGACCCACACCTAACACCGTATACCAAGATAAGGTCGAAATGGATTCATGATCTAGACATAAAAAATGATATTATAAACAAATTAGAAGAATGTAGAATGGTTTACCTCTCAGATCTGTGGAGGAGAGAGGAATCCGTGACCAAAGAAGAACTAGAGATCATCATTAATCACAAAATAGATAATTTTGGCTATATCAAGTTATAAAATTTTTGTACAAAAAAAATGAATGCAGACAAGATTAGAAGGGAAGCAATAAACTGGGAAAACATTTTCACTGTCAAAGGTTCTGATAAAGGCCTCATTTCTAAAATATATAGAGAATTGACTCAAATTTATAAGAATTGAAGCCATTCTCCAATTGATAAATGATCAAAAGATATGAGCAATTTTCAGATGAAAAAATTGAAACTTTCTAGTCATATGAAAAGGTGCTCCAAATCACTATTGATCATAGAAATGCAAAATAAGACAACTCTGAGGTACCACTATGCACCTGTCTGATTGGCTAAGATGACAGGAAAAGATAATGATGAATGTTGGAGAGGATGTGGGAAAACTGGGACACTGATACATTGTTGGTAGAACTGTGAACGGATCCAACCATTCTGGAGAGCAATTTGGAATATGGTCAAAGAGTTGTCAAACTGTGCATACCCTTTGACCCAGCAATGTTTCTACTGGGCTTGTATCCCAAAGAGATCTTAAAGGAAGGAAAGGGATCCACATGTGCAAAAATGTTTGTGGCAGCCCTTTTTGTAGTGGCAAGAAACTGGAAACTGAATGGATGCCCATCAATTGGAGAATGGCTGAATAAATTATGGTATATGAATGTTATGGAATATTATTGTTCTATAAAAAACAACCAGCAGGACGATTTCAGAGAGGCCTGGAGAGACTTGCATGAATTGATGCTGAGTGAAATGAGCAGAACCAGGAGAACATTATACACAGCAACAAGACTATATGATGATTAATTCTGATGGACATGGTTCTCTTCAACAATGAGGTGATTGAAACAAATTCCTATTGTTTAGCGATGAAGATAATCACATACATCCAGAGAGAGGCCTGTGGGAACTGAGTGTGGACCACAACACAGCATTTTAATGCTTTCTGTGAATGTTTGCTTGCATTTTGTTTTCCTTCTTTGGTTGTTTTGTTTTTTGTTTTTTCCTCTTTCTAGATCTGATTTTTCTTGTACAGCAAGATAACTGTATATATATATATATATATATATATATATATATAAATACATACATATATTGGATTTGTCATATATTTTAACATATTTAACTTGTATTAGACTACCTGTCATCTAGGGGTGGAGGTGGGGGGAAGGAGGGGAAAAATTTGGAACAAAAAAAATTTTGCAAAGGTCAATGTAGAAAAATCACTCAGATGTTCTGTAAATAAAAAGCTTTAAT
The DNA here is from genome assembly GCA_023553655.1 of Myrmecobius fasciatus. Classification (NCBI taxonomy): domain Eukaryota; kingdom Metazoa; phylum Chordata; class Mammalia; order Dasyuromorphia; family Myrmecobiidae; genus Myrmecobius; species Myrmecobius fasciatus. The sequence goes on from JAJPUD010007724.1 coordinate 2,190, forward strand.
AAAAAAAAATCTATATATGTTTTTGTCTGGGTCTGTGTAAATTCCATGAGGATAGGGACATATAAATTCTGAATCTCCTTTAGTTCTGAGAATTGTGCCAGGAATTAGCAAGTACTTAATAAATGATTGGACATTAATAAATGCTAGGGCAGCTAGATGGTACAGAGGATAGAGTACTGGGTTTGGAATCAGGAAGACCTGAATGCAAAGTCAGCCTCAAACACTAATTGTGTGTCCCTGGGCAAGTCCCTTAATCCCATTTCTTTCAGTTTCCTCATCTGTAAAATGAGTTGGAATAGAAAAATGGCAAACCATTACAGGATCTCTGTCAAGAAAACCCTAAAAGAGGTCATGGAGAATGAAATGCCACTGAATACGACTAAATGACAAATTGATTGTTAGATTACTGCCTGTTAGCCCAAGGAGAATGTACATTTTATAAGATTGCCTTGTTTTAAAGGACTATGTTTAGCAGAAAGGAATGGTGTAATTTTCCTACACCAGCTTCAACTTCCTCATTTGTAAAACAAAGGGATTGCATCAGGTAGTCTCCTCCTAGCTTCAACAACTCTTTTCAACTCTGACATTTTATGTTCTAAGGTCCCTTCCATTTCTAACATTTTATGTTTTAAGTCTTATCCCTTCTGGCTTTGACATTCTATGTCGGCTAGTGTTCTAAGTTCCCATCTAATTCTGACTACATTCTAGCTCTGACAATCTATGCTTAAAAATTCCTTAGTCTTAGGATTCTATGTTTTATATTCTAATATTCATTCCCATCCTTAGTTCATTCTGTTCTCCCTTCCATCCCCCTTCTACTTTTTATGGCCCATTTGCCTTTCTATCTCAAACATTTTGAATTGGATTGTGAAGGGAGTGGATCAGAGGAAATATGGATCAGAGATTTTATAGCTCTCTTTTCACTCACCTAATGTGGCTATTTCTAAACAGGGATAACTTTTGGTTTGGTACCTCCCTTAGCTAGGGAAGCTAACTTACAAATCATCTTTTGTCTTATTGCCCAGGATTTTTCAGTGTTCAGTCACCTCAGAAGAACTAAGTCAGGTTTGTTCTTACCATATTGGGAATATGCTTCCTTGAATGCATCTCATTGAGAGTGCAGGCCTTCAAGCAGTGACTGCTTTATTGTACCTAGCAGTCTTGAGTTCCACAACTAGTCACTGGCAATGTTGTGTTGTGTAAGAGATAGTTTGCTTTGGGGACTTTCTACCTTTCCTGTCAGGATCTGTGAAGGAAAAATTGTCTTCCTCTTGGTGGACATGAGATACTATTTTTATTATCCATATGAGGGATTTTTCCCTACCTTTCTGTCACCTTTGTAGGCACACAGCATCCTTTCTTCTGCACCTGAGTAAGTCATCAAAGAAAACTTGGGAAGTGAGCATAAATGAGAATCTGTGCTAGGTGGGTTTAAAAAAAATAATATATATATATGTATATATATAATTAATTATTATTAAATTTGACAAATATCAAGAAACATAGGCTATCCATGTACAAAAAAGAGGAAAAAAAGGATTATATGTGGAACTGAAAATCTCTATTATGTACAGCTTATATTTTTAGGTATATAAGAAATCGAAGACTTTTAATTCCAAAACTGTCCTATCGATGGTTTACCTCTCAGACCTGTGGAGGGGGAAGGAATTTGTGACCAAAGAAGAACTAGAGGTCATCATTAATCACAAAATAGATAATTTTGGCTATATCAGGTTATAAGCATTTTAACGCTTTCTATGAATATGCATTTTGTTTTCCTTCTTAGGTTGTTTTTTCTTCTTCTCTTACTAGATCTGATGTTTCTTGTGCAGTAAGATAACTTTATAGATATGTATACATGTATTGTATTTGTCATATAATTTATCCTATTTAGCATGTATTAGATTACCTGTCATCTAGGTGTGGGGGGTGGGGGGAAGGAGGGGAAAAACTTGGGAAAAAAAAGTTTTTGCAAAACTGTCCTATCATTTAAGTCTCCCTGTAAACTTTCTTCTGTACATTAAAAAAATGCTTCAGTAGCACTTTTATTTTTCTGTTAAAGAAAATGTAGTCACTATCATTAATTACTCTTTATTCAATCTCTTCTCCAGTTAAAAAAATTCTCCCTTGTAACAAATTATCATGATCAAGTAAAACAAATGTACACATTGGCCACATCTATCTGAATGCTTATGTTTCATTCTGTACTACCAGGAGATTGGCAGAATGCTTCTTCATTTACTCTCTGGAATCAAGGCTGGTCTTTACATTGATCATAGTTCTTAAATCTTTCAGAGTAGTTTTGTTTGGCAGTTATAGTAATAATAATAATAGCTAACAATTATATGGTGCTTACTATATGCTAGGCACTGTGTGAAGTACTTTAAAATTATTATTTCGTTTGATCTTCATTCCAACCTTGGGAGGTAGGTGGTATTATTAATTCCATTAATTCCATGGGAACTTACATGAGGAAACTGAGGCAAACAGAAGTAAAACAACTTGACCAGGGTCACAGATAGTAAGTATCTGACAATGGATTTGACTTCAGGCCTTCCTGGCTCCCCACCCAGCATTCTATCCTCTGTACTACCTAAGAATAGTCAGCATAGTATATTTCTATCTTGGTTTTACTTAATTCATTCTGCATTAGTTGACAAATCTTTCAAAATTTTTCTAAACTTATCTTTTTTATTTTTTTGGCATAATAATATTCCATTTACTTACATATCATGATTTGTCCAATCATTCTCTAATTGAACATCCTCTTAGTTTGCAGTTTTTTAGTACTCCTTGTACCTTTATCTTTTGGGGAATGGCTTTCTCTTTTATATATGAATGAATTGCTTATACATCTTGAATATTAGATATAAAAGAAGCCTTCTACACATAGATTTTTCCATCATACCATTTTAACTTCATTGATTTTGTTTGTCAAAGGATTTCAATTTTTGGAATCAAAATGATCAGTTTTATCTCCTGAGATCCTTTCTGTCTGGGAAATACTGTTGCACAATGGGAAGAGAACTGACTCTGAAGTTGGAGGACCTGTGTTTAGATTGTATCTTTGAAGCTTTCTGCTCATGTGACCTGGGGGAAATCATATAGCCACTTGACCTCTAATAGTTCCTCTGTAAGATCTCTTCATTTATCTTTTTTTTTTTTTTTTTTTTTGCCGAGGCAATTGGGGTTAAGTGACTTGCCCAGGGTCACACAGCTAGGAAGCATTAAGTGTCTGAGGTCAGATTTGAACTCAGGTCCTCCTGACTTCAGGCATGGTGCTCTATCCACTGTGCCACCTAGCTGCCTCAACTTTTCTATTTTTTAGTGAGTACTAAAAAGTTTAGGTGATTACTACTTTGTAATGTAAAGATCTGGTTCTGCTATATATTTTTCTTTCCCAATTTTTTTCATTATTTCCCTTGAAATTCTTGACTTTTTCTTCCTTCAGATGAATTTTTTAATGATTTTTTCTAACTAAAGTAATCTTTTTGTAGTTTGATTGTTATGTCACTAAGTAAATTAGTTTAAACAATACTGCCATTTGAAATTCTATTGGCATAACACCAACCATGAATAATCAATCTGTCTCCAACTATTTATTTCTGCTTTTATTTCTGTATGGATTATATGTAATTATTTTCACAAAGTTCCTGTGTCTTGATAGATAGACTCTCAAGTATTTTATATATTCTGCAGTTATTTTGCATGGATTTTCTCTTTCAATATCTTCCTGTTGAATTTTATTGGGAATAAAAGGTATACCTAAAGTCTTAGTTCAGTTTAAAACTATTAAAGTTTAAATGAAGCTATTTGAAAATAAAACTATGGAAGCCTAGCTTAAAACTGTACTAAGAATTTGGAGATAGCTTTTATATTGAAAGGATAATGATTTATGTGGGTTTGTTTTACATATGGTTACTTTTCTGTTGCTTCATTAATTTTTTCAGTTGAATTTAGAATTTTTCAAGAAGTATATGTTATAGTTAGAATTTCTAGAACTATATTAAATAGTTGCCCTTTGTTTTCAAAGAGAACTAAAATGACATTACAATGTTGTGTCTAACTGTGGCTGACCAGACCAATATGAGCTCGGAATATTCTACCACAGATCAGGCATAAATAGTCCAAGTGAATATTTGGAGAGGAAAGGTCTCCAAATTTGCACATATGTTTCATTTGAGCTACTGCAATATTGCTTTGCTCATAGCATAGCACTTTTATTGTTGGGCATGTCCATGCTGGACGGTCCTGTGACAATGTCTCCCATGTTTCATAATCAATTCCAAAATTCTTTAGAAACCTTCAAAGTGCCCTTGTATTGCTTCTTGTGACCTCCATGTAAGCACATGTCTTGTAGAGTTCTCTATAAAATAGTCTTGTAGGCAAACATTTTTTGACCTTCTGAGAGATGGATGGACTATCCTGCTGCTAAATCCTGTGGCGTTCTTATTTTTCATTTAGCAGCTTCTGAATTTTACCAATATTTTCATCAAACTAATCTTTATGTTTGTGAATGTTCTATTCCAGATGAGTAAATTTATTGCTGTGCATCAAGGCCCTGAAAGCTGCCCATTCTTTTTCTTCTCTAAGGCTCAGTTTTCTCTTCATGTTAGCACCAAACTGTTCACACTTAGAGAAATGTTCTAATCTATTGACATCAAGTCCTCTAGTAATCTTTTTTGCCTTGGAGCTGCCACTTTTGTTGAATATGAATGTTTGACTTTTGGAAGAGAAGTCTATGATTGGTCTAGCACTCTGTGCTATACATCATCTTCTTCACTCATACATCTTCTCTTTCCTTTGCAATGACATTATCTATCAAAAGCCAATTTCTGATTCCAGGGTCTATCAACAAAGTTTTATTACATTTAGGTAAATGAAAGGCAGTGTTGGTGATGAGGCAGTCATGAAATACACAAGTCATCAGTAATGTGACCATTGTTGTTGCTGTTTCCAACTCTATTCATCCCAAGGACTCCCTGCCATGTCTGATAAGTCTATGATTACTTTGATGTTAATTCACCCAGAATTATAAACTTGTCCTCTTTTAGCACATTGATGAGAATATCTAGGTCTTCATAAATTTTTTCTTTGCTAAACTTCCTTCTTTTACATTCCACCCCCATTAGTTCCTTTGATATTTTTGACTTTGTTCTTCCAAATGAATTATGTTATTATTTTCTCCTAATTTGAGACAATAACTTTTTGATAATTTAATTGGAATGTCATTGAATATATAAATTAGTTTGGGTAAGTATTGTCATTTTTATTATATTGGCCATGCCTACTCATGAACAATTATTATTTCTCTAATTATTTAAATTTAATTTTATTTGTATAAAAAGCTTTTTATAATTTTGTTTATCTAGTTCTCAGGTGTGTTTTGGTAGGTGTATTCCCAGGTATTTTATACTGTATAGAATTATTTTAAGAAGTTTAGAAGTACCAGATCTTAAACTATATTATAAAGAGATAATTATCAGAACTATTTGGAACTGGTTAAGAAATAGAAATGTAGATCAATGTAACATAGTAGATGTACAATTTACAGCAGTGAATGAATATAGTAACCTTGTATTTGATGAGTGTAAAAACTTAAGTTTTGGGGATTCATTATTTGGTAAAAATTATTGGGAAAACTTGAAAGTAGTCTGGCAGAAATTGGGCATAGATGTTACACCATTTATCAAGATAAGGTCAAAAAAGTCACATGACCTACATATAAAGAGATATTACAAGAAAATTTGAGAAACATGAAACATATAACCTATCAAACTTATGGATAAATGAACAATTTATAAAACAAAACAAAACAAAACAAAACAAAACAAAACAAAAACAAACCAGAGGGGGCAGCTAGGTGGCGTAGTAGATAGAGCACCAGCCCTGAAGTCAGGAGGACCTGAGTTCAAATCTGGTCTCAGACACATTCCCTAGCTGTGCGACCCTGGGCAAGTCACTTAACCTCAATTGCCTCAGCAAAAAGAAAAAAAAAACCCAGAGATAGTGAGCAGTGTGATTGTAAAGTAGATAATTTGGATTAAAGGAAATTAAAAAAGATTTTGTACAAATAAAACAAACATAACCAAGATAAAAAGGAAGGCAGAAAATTAGAGAAATTTTTATAGACAGTTTCTTAGATAAAAGTCTTATTCTCAATATATAAAGTACTTCATCACTCATAAGAATACAAGTCATTCCCCAATTGGAAAATGGCCAGAGGATATGAACAGGCAGTTTTCCAACAGGCAGTTTTTTTCTTATCTTGAAAAAATCAAGACAATTTATAGTCATATGAAAAAATGTCCTAAATCACTATTGATTAGAGAAATGCAAATTAAAACAACCTTGAGGTATCATTTTTATACCTAACAGATTGGCTAATATGATTGAAGAGGAAAGTGACAAATGTTGAAGAGTATGTAGAACAATTGGGACAGTAATTCACTGTTGATGGAACTATGAATTGATTCAACCAACCATTTTGTACAGCAATCTGGCTATGTTCAAAGAATTAGTAAACTCCCTATACACTTTGATTCAGCTATACAACTACTCTATCTAATTCCAAAGATGATTAGGGAAAACAAAAAGAACCTATATGTTATAAAATATTTATAGCATCTCTCCTTGTGGTGGCAAAGAACTGAAAACTCTAGGGACATCTGTCATCTGGCAAATGACTGAACAAGTTGTGATTTATGATTGTGTAGTATAAGAAATGATAATCTTATTGATTTTAGAAAAAACATGGATAGACTTGCACAAAATAATGAAGAGTGAAACAAGGAGAACCAAGAGATCATTGTATACAGTAACAACAATAATGGTTTAAAAACAACTTTGAATGGCTGTTATAAACACTCAAATTAACTACAAAGGACCTATAAAGAAAGATGCTATCTGCATTCAAAGATGGAACTGATAAATGGAAGCATATATATATGTATATATACATATATATATTATTTTACATACACAAATAGATTGGTGTCTAATAATAGCCATTTCTGGGGGGAGGGAGAAAAAAAGGGAAAAAGAAAGTTATGTGATACTTATAGATTTAAAAGGAATAGTAAATTATACATTATAATAGGTTTTCAGTTTCATCCAATCATCTTTTTTATTCTACTATGTTGTGGAATTTTTTTATTTCACCAACTAAAAATAAAATTAATTTAATTTTTTTTCTTTGACCCCATTAGAATTTGTCATGGTGGGAGCATATGCACTGATGATGGTGGTAAGGCATTCTCCTACAAGTGGCAATTGCATTGTCACAATGCAATTTCTATCATTCACTCTTTTTAGTAGGCACACGAGCTTGTTGACTAGATTAATTTTGATTGTGAAACCTTTATGATGTCAGCTTTATAATGCTCCCCATAACTGCAGCTATTCCAGAAAAATGCATATCTAACTCTGACTTCAGTAAGTTGACTTTTATTTGTCTACCTTGTTTCACTCAGCATTGCTGTTTGGATGCAGTATCTGCTGAGATCTTTCAATGCCTATTTTTCTTGCCCTTATTATATAATCATATTTCTGAGGTTACTATGTGGCATATTATGTGTATGGTTTTCTTAATATTAAATCAATCTTACACTTCTTGTCCAAGTACAACTTATTTATAATGTATAATTTTTAATATTTTTCTAATAAAATACTTTTTATTTTTATGTATAAAGAATCCTTTATTTTCCCGTGTTTTCAAACAACTTATATAATATTAGAATGAATTATTCTTTGAATGTCTGACAGAGGTTTCTTAGTTCTAGTTTTTTTTTTCCTCTTTCAGGAGTCATTTATGGCTTGTTCAATTTCTTTTATATGAGACTGAGCTACTTAATTTCTACATTTTTGGGGTCATATTAGTGTTTTATAATTATGTAATTATTCATCCACTTCATTTGTTTTCAGTTTTGTTGGCATATGATTGGGAAAGGAAGTTTCTCACAATTTCCTTATTAGATCTTCCTTTGTTCCAAGTATTCCTTTTTTATTTTTCACATTGGCAATTTGGTTCCTCTCTTTTCCCCATTACATGTTAATGACTTACTTGTTTTATTAGGTACCTCTTCTCCCTCCCCTCAACTCTTTATTTTGATTGATCAATTCAATGTTTTGTTTGTTTTGTTTTTGGTTTTGCTATCAGCTTTGTAATTTTTTTTTTTTTTTTTGGTGAGTAGTTCAATGATCAAGGCTACTGTAGTCATCTCTGTTTCACAAATGAGAGGAGAGCTACAGTTGAACCACAGAGAAGAAATAGAAATTTAACAAGAGATCCAATAAGAACAATGAGATTATTATCCAATTATAAAATGCCAGAGCTAGAAGAGACTTTAAAGCATAGAATGTTAAAGGTAAGGGGGATCTTGGAGATAGTCCAATCCTAAGCCTACATATAATAAAAAAGAAATAGAAGAAGTCCTTCAAAGGAGCAGTATTTTAAAAGTTTTATTGATGCTTTTTTTTTTTTAATGCTATAGCCATATCCCAATATACCTCACCCACTTTATTGAATCCTTCCTTGTAACAAAGTAAAACAGTAAAGGAAACCAACTGAGAACAGTACTGATTCTGACAATGTACATTACATTCTGTTTCCCATAATCCATTTTTTCTCTGCTGAGAAGAGGGAAGAGTATTTCATCATCTTTTCTGGGACCCAGATTAGTCAGTGCAGTTAGTCTGAATTCAGCTGCTTTTTAGCACTGTGTTTCATTTAAGTATTTGTATTTGTATATTTTGTATCCTGGTTCTACTTTTTTCATTCTGAGAGGCCACTAAACCACCGTATGTGGGTAATTAACCAAAATAACATAAGGAGTGTTAGGGACAGATTTTGAATACAGGCTCATCTATAAAATGAAACATAGAGTGGTTTAGTGACCTCAGTTTCCTCATCTGGAAAAAAAGGGGGATTCAAAGTCCTTTTTGATCTATGATCTTATATGTTTTTGCAAATTTTTCTGAATCCCTCATATTCATTATTTCTTATGGCATAATATATCCATTCTGTTCATAAACTACACTTCATTCATCCCCAACTTCTGGTTATTCACTTTGTTTCTAGTTCTTTGTTATCATAAATGTGCTATTATAAATATACTTTGGTATATATAGAAGTTCTTAATGTCTTCAGTGGGGGATTGGCTTTCCAGTAGTCACATCACTGACTAGAGTGAAGGGGTCCTTTGCCTAGAAACTTTGCTTTCTTTTCCTGGAATACTTTCCCAAAGGGTAGAGGTGGAGGAAATTTGGTTCAGTAGCCTAAAGGAACTTCAGTACTAGGAAAACAATTTATAAAATGAAAAGAGATCTGTACCAGTTTAACTACCAAAGGATTATTTTATAGGATTAGAAAAAATGATAAAATTCATATGGAACAAAAGGTCAAGAATATAAAAAATAACAATGAAAATAGTGGGAAGCATGGGAATATATAAAAACAAGATCTCAAACTAAACTATAAGGCAGTAATCATTAAAATAATTTGGTCCTGGTTAAAAATTAGAGAGGTTGATGAGTCAAGCTAACCTGTGATTAAGTCCCAAATCTTAGAATAGAAAAAAAAAATTGTACTCTGAGAACTTGTCAGCTCTATGATTTTGCAATTTGCAGGGAGGAAAATATTTATTAAATGCTTGATTGCTGAAGATTATGCTGGGAATTCAGAGATGCAAATATAAACAGGGCAGAAGCAGAGTCTTACAGTTAGAAGGGACCTTCAAGGCCAGTTATTCTAACCCAAGCCCCAGCAAAAATCCCCTCTCTGGCATAAATGACAAATGGTCTTCCAAGATTTGTTTAAAAATCAATCATGAATGGGAAACACTATCCCCTGGGGCAGCCTTCCCACTTTTAGATCACCTGGATTTTAGAAAGTTTTTCCTTATGACAAATATAAATGTACATTTTTACTACTTTTGAATGGATGAAATAAGCATTTATTAAACATTCATTATGTGCCAGGAATTTTGCTAAGTGATTTACAAATACTATTTGTAAATAGCCCTCGCAACAACCCTAGAGGGTAGGTACTATTTTTACTCCTATTTTATAGTTGAATGAAAAAACCGTAAGAAAAATAATCAAGAGACTTGCCCAGGGCCACACAGCTAGTAAGTGTCTGAAGCTGGATATGACACTAGTGCTCTATCTACTAGGTCACATAGACTTTTACTCATTTCTCTTTGTTCTTCTCTCTGGGGTCAAACAGAATAAAGCTAATCTCTCTTCTATGTGACAACTCTTTAAATACTTGAACGTAGCTATAATGTGTCCTTTACATCTTTTTTATTCTAAGGTAAAGGTAAACACCTCTGGTCCCTTCAGTAGTTCTTATATAGTATGATCTTGAGGCTGTCGGAATCCTGGTTGTTCTCCTCTAAATGCTCTCTAATTTCTTAATTTCTTTCTTCAAATATAGTGCACAGAACTGAACACAAAAATCTAGATATGGTCTAACCAGGGCAGATTAAAGTGGCACCATTATTTCCCCACACATTCTTCTTGGCTTAATGCACTCTAAGACCACAATTACTTTTTTTTTTTTTTTTTTAAGAGGTTAAAGGGGAAACAGTCTTTCACATTTATTGACACCGAACACATCGTTCCCTAAAACCCTCAGATCTTTTCCCCCCAGGCAACCTGCTGAACAAAAGGGCTTTCCTAGATTGAATTTGTGAAGTTGATTTCTTGAACCCAAGTGTAAAATTTTACATTTATCCCTATTGAATTTTATCTGATATAGTGTGGTATAGTGTATAGGGCCCTGGAATAAAAAATATTTCTGTTCAAATTCTGCTTCTGATGTTAACTGGGAGACTATGGGAGACTGGGAGACTATCACAATTTGTATGTGCTGCAGGTAACAGATACACATATGTATATGTGCATGCATATACATATATATGACATGATAAATGCTAATCCTCAAAGATTTTATATATGTTAGGCATTGTAGATATAGGGAATAAAAATGAAACCATTTCTTCTCTTAAAGAATTTGTCTTCTATTAAAGAGCTTACATTCTATTGTGAATGGGCTGTAATTGGCTACCTTTGACAGAGGAAGTTCCCGCGACGGGAGTTCCCTATGTCTACTTCTCTATGAAATCCCAAGTCCTTCACATATTCATAAATTTCTTCTTAGAAGATTTGAGCCAACATTTTAGACTGCTGAGAACTTTTTGAATTTTGATTTTTTTTTCATGAAATAGTCTAGCTATCTTTTTCCAGCTTAGTGTTACCTGTGAATTTGATAACATGTTATCTATGCCTTTATGCAAGTAATTGATTAAAAAAAAATAAATAGTATAGGGCCAAAATCAGATCTCTGTTGTACTTTATTAGAGTCTTCCTGCCAAGTTAATATTGAGCTACTGAATACAACTAATTTTAGTATCATCTACTTTATATATCTCTATCTTATAAAATAACTTGAGATACTTTGTTAAGTACTTTGCTAAAATCCAGGTAAATTATATCTACTTCCCTTATCTGCCAGTCTAATGTCTTTATTAAAAAAGGAAACAGGATTAGTCTGATTTTTACCAATGTTTTTGATAAAACCATGCTAGTTCTTATCTTTCTTTTCTAAATATTCACTCATTATTAATATAATAATTTGCTTTAGACTCCTGAAGGCTGATGATGAAATGTACTCCTGGTAGAAAAGTGACGGAATCAAAGTGGATAGTAAGACATATCTCTTTGCACATGGCAAATGTATGGAATTGCTTTGCTTGAGGATTCTATGTGCTCCAAGGAACATGTTTTTCTTTTTTGGAAGGAGAGAAGAGGTGGCTGAGAGAAAAAAAGAAGGAAAGAAAAGAAGGAAGAAAGGAAAGGTGGAAGACAGGGAGGGAAGGAGAGAAGAAGAAAGAAAGAAAAATATGAAAAAGGAAGACAAAAAGAAAAAAAAGATAGGAAAGAAGAAGAGAGAGAAAGAAGAGAAGAAAAGGAAGAGCAAGAAAAAAGACAGGAAAATATTATTCTAAAGTTTTGCCTGGAATTGAAGATATATTCTCTCGTGTTCCACTATCTTCCCATTTTTGACATTTTAGTAGGGACAATTTGCTTTCTCTAATGCAACAACTAATTCTGTATGCTTTTCCATAGATTGGTGACAGTGGTTCAGCAATAATTTTAGGCACAATATACCTTCAAGAAGCTTATAATCTAAGAGAGATAATAGGATAGAGCTAAGGATTGGACCTGTACTACCTCTTTACAGTTTCTCCATGAACACGAATAACTTATTCATATATATAATGTTATCTATAACTATAATGTTATCTAGGGGCCTCCAATTAGATTCTAGGTTCTCAAGGGTATGAAAGTGGAGCAATTAGAAGGAGTTTGGCAGGTCCTTCTAAAAGAGTTTGAACTCAACATCCGGATTCATGAATATTTTTACATTAAGACCCTCACCTCTATGAAATCTTTTTGCAGTTTTCCATACTGTCTATGTTTTTTTCTAGGCAAATACTGGAGTGGTTTGCCAATTTCTTCCCTAGCTCCTTTTAAAAATGCAGAAACTGAGGCAGCCAGAGCTTAAAGTGATTTGTCTAGGATCACACAACTTTTTTTTTTAAATTTTTTATTTTATTTGCATAACATATGTGTGGGTAATTCTTCAACAATAACCCTTACATAGCTTTCCGTTACAAATTTTTCCCCCCAACTTCCCCACCCCTTCCCTAGATGGCAGGATATCCACTACATGTTAATTATGTTAAAATATTGGCAAATCGAATATATGTATACATATTTCCAAACTTATCATTGTTGTGCAAGAAAAATCTTCTCTACACAAACGATATATCAGATAAAGGAAACACAATGTAAGCAAACATCAGTCAAGGAGTATGAGAATGTTATGTTGTGGTCCACATTTCGCATCCCTCTCTCTGGGTGTATATGGCTTTCTTCAGTGAACAATTGGAGGTGGTTTGAAACATATCATTGTTGAAGAGAACCATGTCCATCAGAATTAATTGTCATATAGTACTGTTGTTGCCGTGTATAATGATCTCCTGGTTCTGCTCATTTCACTCAGCATCAGTTCATATAAGTCTCTCCAGGCCTCTCTGAATTCATCTTGCTGGTCATTTCTTACAGAACAATAATATTCCATAATATTCATATACCATAATTTATTCAGCCATTCTCCAATTGAAGGGCATCTATTCAATTTCCAGTTTCTAGCCACTACAAAAAGGGCTGCCACAAACATTCTTGCACATGTGGGGCCTTTTCCTTTCTTTATGATTTCTTTGGGATATAAGCCCAATAGAAATGCTGCTGGGTCAAAGGGTATGCACAGTTTGATAGCTTTTTGAGCATAGCTCCAAATTGTTCTCCAGAATGGCTGTATCCGTTCACAGCTCCACCAACAATGCATCAGTGTCCCAGCCCTCCCACAACCCCTCCAACATTCATCATTAACTTTTCCTGTCATTTTAGCCAATCTGACAGGTGTGAAGTGGTACCTCAGGGTTGTCTTGATTTGCATTTCTCTGATCAACAGTGATTTGGAGCACCTTTTCATATGACTATAAATAGTTTTAATTTCATCTTCTGAAAATTGTCTGTTCATATCCTTTGACCATTTATTGATTGGAGAATGGCTTGAATTTTTATAAATATGAGACAATTCTCTATATATTTTTGAGATGAGACCTTTGGATCACACAACTTTTAATTTTAGATTTGACTTCAGGCCCAATAAACTACCCCATTGCTTTCAGATACCTAGCTGTCCCATAATAAGCAAATAGTAAATGCTTATTAAGCATTTCTTCCTTCTAGCAATGAGGAGTTTCTTGGAGTCAGTCCATTCAACTTCTAGAGGAATCTAATGACTAGGAAGTTTTTCTTTTATTTAAAATAATATTTCCTTGAATTTTTCCAGTAGAATATAAGTCCCTTGGGGGCAGGGGCCATTTTTCATTTTTATTTTGGTGCCTCTAGGGCTGGGCACAGTGCCCTGAATGTGGTGGCTGGGTAATAAATTCATGCTGAACGGAATTGAATATCAACTCTTTACCTAAGCTTGACATTTACCTTTTTTATTCTCCTCTATCTATACCTTCTTGAACGAATTTGACATTTACAATGAGGTCCTTCTATTATTTGGAAATCCAAAGAAAGAGTTGTTAGTGTTTCAGGGTAAACATGGATTTAGAACTGCACTTAGAAAATGACATAGGAACATCACATCAATCAGAAAATTCAATGCTTTTCCCACCACCACCACCACCTGTGTGGCTTTAGGTAAGGCATGTGTCTGAGCTCCAGTTTCCTGGTCTGTAAAATAACTGGGTTGGACTAGATGGCCTTGGATGTGCTTTACATTTTTAGTTCTATTATTTTATAATTGATCTTATGGCATTCTATGTCTGGGGGATGAATGGATTCCAGACCTGGGGCCACAGTTGAATATATAACAGACACTTAACTTGAGAAAAATCTATAAAGTCAGGGGAGTCATGTTGGTCATGACCATTTGGGAGCCAAAGGAATTACTTTGGGTGTCAAAGACTTTGATTAGCAGAGACTTAAAATCCAAAGATGATGATGATTATGATGACGATAATGACATTTATGTAATATTATACTAATTTTTTCCAGTTGTTACCTAATTTGATACTTGCAACAACCCTGAGAAATAGGTGTTATTATTCTTATTTTATGGATGAGGAAATTAAGACAAAGTCTTAGTGACTTACCCAGGGTCACACAATTTATAAGTGTCTGAGACTGGATTTGAGCATAGGAATTCCTGACTCCAGGCCCAGCAAAAATGCTGAAAATACCTACATGACTTAAATATCTTCAAATTATCAGGTTTGGATAATCTGCACCCAAACATCTGTTGCTGTTGTTATTTTGTCCTTTGTTTTCAAAGAGGTCCATGACATCAGGGAGGTGATGCCATGACATGCAAGTGAATTGTATTTAAGTGAGGGAAGACTGGGGAAGGTCACTTGCCTCAATTTCCCTTCCAGAGCCATCTGGGTCCAATGGCCAGATATAGATCAGGATGATTGGAAATAGCCCTCAATGCAGTGGGAGACCTTGATCTTTTTAAGTTAAGGTCTTTAATAGGTTTAACAGATACCATATAGAAATTGCTTTGCAGAAGCACCATATACATGTTAGTCATTACTATTATTATGGAAAAAACATGAAAATGTGTTCACTAACCTCCTGACTTGGAGAAGTTGTAGAACATGGAAAATATTATCCTCATTTTCAAAGAGATAAAGAAGGCACTCTATCTACTTTAGGCTAGTGAGCTTAGCTTTGACATCTGGCAAAATTCTACAGGACAATCTTTTATTGAAGGAGTAATCTATGAATACACAGAATGAAAAGGGGAGATTCTTGAGAGCCAGCCTAGAGTCACTGAGGAAGAATTATTCCAGAGAAACTCCATTTTCTTTGTTGAAAGGGTTACTGGATGGGTAGACATTGTAAATCTAGATTTTAGCCACATGTTATTATGTATCTTCTACTTAGGGGCCAAAAGATGTTCAACTTTGTAACTACCCTATTTTAAAAGGGCCAATGGTTCCCTGTTGCCTCCAGAATAAAGTACAAGCTTCTCTGATTGCCATTTACAGACCTTCACAATCTGTTTTTAAATTACCTTTCTAGGTTTATTTTATATTACATCCTTTTATATATTCTATGGTCTAGGCAAACTATTCCATTTTCTGTGCATATCATTGAATCTTCCCATCCTGTATATTTGCAAGGATTGTTCCCCTTTCATGGAATGAACTCCCATTTTCTTATTACCCAAAATTCATAATTTTCTTTAAAACTCAGTTCCAGTATTATCCCCTACAAGAAACCTTTCTCAATCTTTTAAGCTGTTAGTGCTTCCTCACTCCACATTAGCTTGATCCTGTAAGATCCCATCAGCCTCTGTTGTCCAACTCATCACTATCATCTGTCCTTCTGATTGGAGGGCGGGGACCATGAATTATAAAATCTCCATTTAAGGAGAGAGCTCAGCCATCTGGGGATTTTCTGTCCTCTCCACCACCTTTTCCCCTTTCAGCTGCCTTTTGTGTATCACCATCCTTCCTTTGATTGTAAGCTCTTTGAGGTCAGGGATTGTCTTTTTGTATCCCCAAAGCTTAGCAAGGTGCCCGGCATACTGTTATTTTAATTTAGTCCTTTTTCAGTTCTATAGGATTCTTCATGACCCCATTTGGGGTTTTCTTGGCAAAGATACTGTAGTGGTTTGCCATTTCCTTCTCCATCTCGTTTTACAGATGAAGAAAATGAGGCAAACTAGGTGAAGGGACTTGTCCAGGATCACACAGCTAGTAACTAAGAAACTGAACTCAGAAAGAGGAGTCTTCCTGACTCCAGACCTGGCACTATATCCACTGTGCCACTCAGCTTGGCACATAGAAAGCACTTAATAAATGTGTATTGCTTATTTCTTCATGTTGTTTATTTTGCATTTACTTATATATGTACGTGTTGTTTCTTCTGATAGAAAGTAAACTCCCTGAGGCTAGAGACTATTTTATTTTGTCCTTGTGTTCCCAGCACATAGCACAAAGGCTTGCACATGTTAGATACTTAACTGCTTGCTGATTGTTTGATTATCCTTGTGAATAAGAGGGAGAGTGATCTGGAAGCTGGTACAGTTAGGTAGATTCATAATGGATTCAATAAGCCATTTCAAAGTGTGCTGACTGATACATCCTTTGAGATGGCACCTAGAGAAATGCTTCTGTTCTGTTTCTTTTCAGTTCAACATTTTGTTGTTGTTGTTCAGTCTTTCACTCATGTCCAGCCCGTGGACTATAGCATACCATTGGGTTTTCCGGGCAAAGATACCAGAATCATTTGCCATTGTCTTCCTCAGCTTATTTTACAGATGAGGTAACAGGCAAACAGAGTCAAGTGACTTTCCTAGATCACACAGCTAGTAAATAAGTGTCTGAGGCTGGATTTGATTCTAGATCCAGTGCTCTTACCACTGAGACATCTAGCTACCTCCAACATTTTTATCAGCAACTTAAAAAGCAGAGAGTGTCCTTATTAATAAGATAAAATTGAATTGGATCCCAGAATGACTCTAGAATTAGAGGACCTGGGTTTGATTTTTATCTACATTTACTACTTGTGTGACATTGGGCAAGTCACAGACCCTCCCTGGGCCTCAGCCTCTTTAAAATGAGTAGATGAGATCCTTTTCAGATCTAAAGTGTGATCATATGACCTCAATAGGTTAGAGTGATGGGCTGAATCAATAAGATAAAGTTTAATCTTGATAGAAATAAAATCCAACAATTGGTTTCAGAAACACAATGACATAAATACTGAATGGGGCAGATGTAGATAGCTAATAGTTTGTATGGAAAAAGCCCTGGGGGAGAGTGGGGGGTGGTGTTCAGTGCATTGCATAATCAATATGAGTCAACATTGCCACAGGACAGCTGTGCAATCTTATGCTGCATTAATAGAGATATGTCCACAACAAAGGAGGTGATAGTTTTATTGTCCTCCGCTCTGGTCTGATTATATCTGGAGTATGAAGCTCAGTTCTTGGTGAAGTATTTTTGAAAAGATATGGATAAATTGGAGAGCATCTAGAGGATGGGTAGGAGATTCAATTTGGTTTTGCAAAGAAGAAGTACAAGCCTGACCTTAGTTGATGCTCATCATCTTAGCATGTTTGGGGCCTGATGGGAATTAGGTCTCTCTACATGACCTAGAAATCTCTAATTTTTTTAAAGATTTCTCAAATCGACTTGTATCTGCACCCAAAGTGAGAATAATAGTAACTATTGACGTGGGAGCTTAGGGTCCCAGTAGCAGTTGGCGTCCATGCCAATGAACATCAGCTTGGGTGTCTTCTTTTGTGTGATTGCTTTGGTAAGAATGTTGGATGGGCAAGCCATACCTCCAATGCTATCTTCAGCAAGGCAAAGGTTTTAGGATATAATTTTTTTTACAATAATTTTGTACTTTTTTTTTACAATAATTTTCTTTTTCTTTTTTCTTTCTTTTCTCTTTCTTTCTTTCTTTCTTTCTTTCTTTCTTTCTTTCTTTCTTTCTTTTTTTTACAATAATTCTCAGAGTAAAGAATCCTTCATGAGCTACTGGGTCACTTCCTGATATTCTGTGGTGGGGGAAGATGATGTTAGTTTAATTGCTCTTACATTGTCTGACCTAGTGTCAGATCCCTCACACCATTTCAATTGTTTGGGCTTCTTTTTCTCCTCTCTATTCTGTGGAAGTATTTGGGCATCAGGGAGATTTGAGGTCTTAAGTGGCTCAATACATTTTGGAAAGAAAGAGGGAGGGAAGGAAGGAAGGAGGGAGGGAAGGAAGAAAGAAAATAAAAAAGGAAGGAAAGAAGAAAGAAAGAAGGAAAGAAAGGAAGAAAAAAGGAGGAAAGAAAGAAAGGAGGAACAAAAGGAGGAAAGAAAAACAGGAAGGAAGAAAAAAGGAAGAAAGAAAGAAAGGAAGAAAGGAAGGAAGAAGATAAGTGAACAAATCAATAACATTGCTAGTGCATTTGTAGCTGAATCCAGATCTTTCAGAGTTCAATGACTCTCAAATTACCTTTGAGGGAAGAAGAAAGGAGAAAAGGAGGAAATGAAGGAAGAATGGGTGAAGGGAGGAAGGGAGGAGGAAAGGAAGAGAAGGAAGCTGAGGGAAAGGAAAGAGGGAAGGAAAAATGGGAAAGAGAGATGGGAAGAAGGAAGAAAATGTAGAGACCAAAAAGCTCTTTGGGGTTCAAAACAACTTGCCAAATAGCAGCTTGATGATTTAAGCACAATTAAATTAGAAACAGATGGATCATATCATCCCTTAAAATGATATGAAAATTTCAAAACAAAGCACCAGAGAATGATTGATGCTGGATTTGCCCCTATTGTGAGAACATCTGAAAGACAGTTTTCTTCTTTCCAAACTCTGTATCTCTCCCACTCATTTGTCCCCTTGTAGATTTGTTACTTCAAAAGGCAACAAAGCACTGGAGCTTGAAGATTCTCTTAGCCAGGTTTATTACAATAGGAAAGATAATTTTTTAAAAATGCTCTTTAATTCTCATGCATCCTGCTTTTTCTAACTTGGAATTCAGTTGATCTTGAAAAAAGATAGAGAATGGGAGATTCTGGACCAAAATAAGGGTCACACAAGGGCAGCTATCCATTAAATAATAAGTGCTTGCTGAGTAGCCTTATGTGCTAGGGCTTCACTGTACTAGTTATAAGGGAGATGCTGATGTGTCTGAGAAAAGCATCTATGAGCTCAGTTAGTTATTGCCTTCTATGAACTGTAATACCAGACCGGATACAATTAAGTGCTAAATTGTATGGTTCAGAATTTAAGTGATGTTAAAGATAAAAGGAGATGTATATCAATGAGAACAGGAGAAATCAGGAAGTTTCCTGGAAAAGAGAAGACTTGCATTGAGCTTTGAAGAATGGGTTTGGAATAGGAGAGGAGAGAAAGGCATTTTAGGGTAGAGGCAGCATTGGAGGACTTGAATCATTGTGAAGAAAGTCCTTTGAAGACTGCAGGTCCTTAGACTGAAAGGTAGAAAATATCTTAGAAGTAAAGTCAATGCCCTCATTATTTTTATTGTACCATATTGTCCTAATAAATGTAAATATATTAGATAAAATACAAAAATAATGTAAATTATTAAACAATTATTTCATATATCCACAGAATATAAACATTATATATATACATATACATGTTTATACACACACACACAGTTATTTTATTTCTTTATGAAAGGGTCCTTAGAAGTTACCTAATTCAAAGTTATGGTATATGGCTGTAATGAAATATTATTATTTTATAAGAAACAATCAACAGGATAATTTCAGAAAGGCCTGGAGAGACATACATGAACTGATGCTAAATGAAATGAATAAAACTAAAAGAACATTGTACATAGTAACAACAAGATTATGTGATGATCAACTGTGATAGACTTGGCTCTTTTCAACAATGAAGTGATTCAGGCCAATTTCAATAGAGAAAGGACTATGGGGACTGAATGTGGATCACAACATAGTATTTTCACCATTTGCTGTTGTTGTTTGCTTGATTGTTTTTTCTCTCTGAGTTTTTTTTTTTTTTATCTAATTTTTCTTGTGCAGCATAAATGTGGAAATATGTTTAGAAGAACTGCATTTGTTTAACCTATATTGCATTACTTGCTATCTAGAAGATGGGGGGAGAGGAGGGAGAAAAATTTGGAACACAAGGTTTATAAAGGGTGAATGTTGAAAACTATCTTTGCATGTATTTTGAAAAATAAAAAGCTATTTTTAAAAAAGTTACTAATTTAGCCAGACTCTAAACAAGAATCTCATCTATAGCACCTGACCAGCAGTCATCCTGCCCCTACTTTACTAACATAGGATCAGGACCATCTCCTGAAACAACTCATTATACTTTATTTTTATTTGTTTTGGGGGAATGGCGTCTCACTATATCACATTGTCTAGAGTCTGATACTATTGATTATTTGTCATAAATCATAACCATATAATTTGACCTTCTCTGTTTTCTATATGGGAGAGTTTGCCCCTCCTTGGACAATCTGGTGGTCATGTCCAAGTCCCAGTGTTTACCATATTAATACTGGACTTGATTGGGCTTTATCATATTGCAGCTCAGAACTCCAGAATTCAAGCGAACAATACACTCATTTTAGCCTCTCTTCTGTCCTGCTCCATTACAATTTAGATAACTCTCTGTTAAAAGGAAGTTCCTACATGGCACAGTTGAATAGATCACTAAGCTTGTAATCAAGAACTCATCTTCCTGAGTTCAAATTCTGCCTTAGACACTTCCTAGATATGTGAGACTGGGCAAGTCATATAATAATGGAGTCATGAAGAGTTAGACATATTTAAAAAATAACTGAACAACAACTCTCTGTTCCTTAGATCAAATGAAAATTTGCTTCTTTATACTTTTCCTTAGTTCAGGCTCTTGGACATAAAGTTAGAAATAAGCTATAGCTGCTTCCCTCATTAGATTAGCAGATAGAATTTTAAATGCTTAAAAGTTATTTTTTTCTACACAATGGTTATGCTGACTAAAATTTCTATTCATTAAAGCAGATCCCTCAAATATTTCTGTAAGTATAGTTTTGAGTCTTGTTCAAGGTTTTGTGTGTGTGTGTGTGTGTGTGTGTGTGTGTGTGGGTAAAGCTTTTATTAAGCACTCAACTGTGCCAAACATATGTACTTAAATGTAGTGAAATAATCTGAGTTCTCTTTCTGTTTTAAATCTAAGATAGATACTGTGATTCTCTACTTATTATATTATTATGTAGTATTACATTTTATATTACATTATTATATAGTATTTTATACTTCAGTCTGAATCTGCCTTCATTATAATCATAATAGAAAAATTACATTTTACCTTAAAAGTGGAGGACTTTTTATAAATGGTAAAATTTCCTTCAATTCACCCACCAAGATCATTGCAGAGCATTAGTGGCAAGAAAGGGAGGGAAAACTCAGTCATTTCATGGCCTTATTTGTACCAATATCAGGGGCCATTGGTTTAAGGTCATAAATTGGGGCTCTTTGATTGGAATTTCTTTCCTTAAGTGCCAAGACAGGGTCATGGCCCTCATCACACAACAATTCATCCAACAGGAATGCTGGGATTTCCTCTGGGCAGGAAGAGGGCACCAGTTAGACTTGGTTAAGTCCAAGGACCAAACCATCGATCTAGTACCTTTTGGTGATCCAAAATTTGCAGTTTGGGATAATGAGAGGGCCTCCCTGGAATTTCTTCTAGGAAGTCATGAATATTTTATATACCAAACTGAAGGAAGAATGCTGTCCTAGAAAGAGCAATAGATTTGGAAAGAGAATTTTCTATTTGAATTCCAGTTCTGTGATTTCTTACCTGTGTACCTCAATTTTTTTCATTTGCAAAATCAAGTATTCTCAAATTTGGGTCCACATACTTGTTTCCAAAAAATATTTTGATAACTATATAGCAACAACAAAAGAAATTGATTTCCTTTGTAATGCCATATATTTTATTTTATTTTAAATTATTATTCTGAGGAGTTCATAAGCTTTACCAGAATGTTAAAAGTGTTCAAGACATCAGAAGGACTAAGAAACCCTGTGTAAAATATAGGGATTTCATCAGCTAAGGACCTTAGATTGTAGAATTTGAGAACTGAAAGGGACTCAATCATCTAATCTCTTTCTTCTTGATATTTGGGGAAATTGAGACATAAAAAGGTTAAGCCTAAATACAGTTAGTTGGTGACAGAACAATAATGAAAACTCAGGCTTTTCTTAGCATACTGGAAAAAAAAAAGCACTCCAATATTAAAAGCCTGATCTTACTCCTTCCACTCATTCCACTGACTGCTTTAGGGAGTGGTGAGTAATTCACTGGAGGGCCATAAAATAAACATGACTAGATATTCTCCCTAACTTGCCATCACAACTACCCCATCCACTATTCTTCTCACTGAAGGATTCATGGAAATTTGCTTCATTTGCTATTTGTTGAGTGTTTACTGTATGTCAGGCACCATTCTTGGGGAAATCTATTTGAACATCCAAGGGATAAAAGAACAAGAAAAATAATTCATATTTCTATATTGTCTTGTTTACAAAGTATTTTGCTCACAACCTTCCTATGAGGCAGTGGTGGAAAAATGCTATTTTCTATCTATATGACTATGTGATTCTCAACCTCTATAGGCCTCAGTTTCTATGACCTGTAAAATGAAGAGATTGAATGAAGACTAGAAAACTCCTAAAGTCTCTTTCTTTCAGCTTTATATCTCTGGTGATATGGTCAAATATTTTATTAGTAAAGAAAATAGGGCTCAAAAAAATGAAGTTATGAGGTCATTTTGACATAGTAAATTGAATCCATGGCTCTTGTCTCCTAGGTCCAATCCTTCCTCTACATCACAATATAGATAATTCTCAGTGACAAAAGAAAAGATGCCACATACATTGGTTTTCAATGGTATGTGGCCTAGGGGCCAATTTTGGTGATTTCATCCTCCTCTCCCTTCCCCTAGTACTTTTTGCCAGAACTGCTGCCAACTAATTGTGGTGCAAATAAATGGCCAATACCCTATCATACCTTCAACTTCCCTAAAGTGTCAGAAATCAAAAGGCACCAGCTTTTCTCCACCCCTTGTGATTTCACACAATAACAGGAAAGAGTTTCCAACACTGGGCAAAACACAGATCAGAAAGTTAGCCAATCCCTGGGTTTTGGGTAAACACTATAGTATTGTTTTGTGTTTTAGAAGAGTGTGGCTGGTATTCAAGTGAGAATATTATAACTCTCAATTGGTTCAGGTAAGAAGAAGAGCTTAGATAAAAAGTTTCAGTCAGAAATTAAAATATAATGCCCACAATTTAAAAACTATATATATTTTATTTTTTCCCACTATTACATATTAAAGCAAATTTTAACTTTTTTTTTTTTTTTTTTTTTTTTTTTTTTTTT